>WYDI02017299.1:0-24243 GCA_009867235.2 Psittacus erithacus
GAGGAACAATTCCTGCCCCAGAGGGTGCTCAGGCATTGGAACAGGCTGCCCAGGGCAGGGCTGCAGTCACCGGCCCCGCAAGTGTTCGCACCCCGTGGAGACGAGGCCTCAGTGCCATGGGTTAGTGGTGACCTTGGCAGTGCTGGGAGCTGTTGGACTGGATGAGCTTAAAGGGCTTTTCCAACCTGGTTTATTCTATGATTCTAAGTGCTGGCTTGGCCTCTTCCTCTACCACAGACAATTGTCACTTATAGGAAGAGACTTGAAAGGATTCATAAAATGGGAAATGGAAATTCATGGATTTTCTTTAGGTCTTTTGTGTGTGTCCTGTTGCTGTTCTTCCCTTGCTTGTGTATTAGGAGTAGCATGGGCAAAGGACTGGAAGGACTTGCAGAAAAGAAGAGAATAAGGAGACTGAAGGAGGGTTTGGTGTTGGGTGCATGAGCTGCGGCTCCTAAAAGCTAATAAGCCGTGAGCGTGGTGTTAGTGGAGGGGGGGATGCAGCTTTGGCCTCCTGGATGAGGCTGTGCAGGATGTTAAATCAAAAGACACTAGGGCCATGCGAGAGGTGCCACCACGAATGGGAGTGGAAAGCCAATGGGTCAGCCAAATGTGTACCACTGAAGGAGAAGAAAGCAGGGAATGGCAGGAAATTCCCATCACTGGAGTATGTGATGAAGCAGATCAAAAAGGGGCAAGAATGAAGCTCTGCCCTTCCCAAGGTTTTTTGAAACTTCACAAGGTGGGAGCAAGAAGATGGCAGGAGGCAAAAGCCAGACTGTAACATGTCTGGAGTGGAGTTGGGCAATGGAGATGCATGGTGGGTAGGTTGGGGGATAAAAGTAAAACCAGACAGAGCAGTAACTTCAGAGGTCAGTAAATCTTTTATCTTCTCAATGCAACCCAAGTTAAGTGTGAGGCTAGTAGAGCAGAGAGGTGAGTTAAGAGGAGGATTAGCTGTACAGAAGAAACAGCTTTCCCCATATTTAGATGAGGTTTAGCTTGAAATCCCTTCGTCCAACTCTTGACTAAACTCACATACATGCAAGCAATAAATGCATGAAGGAATTTGGTATCTCAAGCATAACTCATTGGCTCACCCCTCTGTGAAAATTTGCCTCAATGTACTTTGCAGGACAAGAAACTGGGCAGTGCTTTTCCCTTTTGCACACTCACTGCTGCCTTTGGACAGGCGCTGTTTATGAGTGCCCCTTCCCTCCGCACCCCACACTCAGCCCCAGGCCAGCAGCGAGCCTGTGGCTTCTCCACAAGAAGAGATACCCAGAGCATTGTTTTCCATGTACTCACTGCAGCAAGATGAGTAAACACATTAGTCATTAAAGCTATTGTGATTCTCTGGCTGACTCGTGCCTTCTGGAATCTCTTTCTAGGGGGTAGAAATTAAATTACTTTTCAAGTGCATATGGCTTTGATGTCCAAATACGCCTCCAAATATGTTTTAAGCGCCTAGCTTTTTCGGAAATGCTTAAAATGCAGGTGTTATGCTGGTGTTTGTCTTTTCACCCTGTTTGTTCAAATTAGAGAGTTGAAACCGTCTTAAAGTAATACAGGCACATTGGTAAAAGGTAACAGAACTGACAGAAGTAGCTGCAAGATGAGAAGTCAGTGACAGATGCAGGAGTTGGTCCACTGAGGTGTCTTTTGTACCCCAAACATTAGTGCTTGCTGTGCCCAACGTATTCTTTCTAAAGCAGAGGTTTCCTTGCTGTGTTTTACTTATGGCTTTGATCTTCCAAGAGCTGCAAAGCAGGTGAGTCCTGGTGGGCATGTGTGTAGGCTGTTAAATAAGCACTGTAGTGTTGAGTCCTCTCTAAAGCAGTAGTTACCAGTTTCCACATAAACCATCCAAAGGAAGATGACCATGTTGTGTTGAGATGATCTGTTGATGTAAATTTCGGATCTGTGGTTTCTTTTCCCACCCTTACAGAGGTAATCAGTCTTGTGTGTCTAGTTCTTCAACAAGCAAGGAATGTTTTAAAGGAGACAGCTGGAGTAATTAGCGCTGTATAAAGGTGCATTTGATTTTCAGAGTAGACTGTGTTCTCTGAGTTGAGGATAACAGGGCAAAAAACTGACAGGTGCCTCATTTGCAAGTGTTGCTTACTCTGATGCTTTCCATGTGCTTTCTGTAACGATGTAGTTGTGAGAATTGGGAGGCTGTAAGTCAATAGCAGCTGTCACATACTTCTGAGAAGCTCCTTATTGCCTGTGGTGAGCATCATATCCTATAAACAATCGTACTGCACCTTGCAGGCCCCCCAGACCAGCAATAAAGGGAAGATGTTGGGTATTTGAAACCTTTTCACAGTGATCCTACTGTCTTTCAATGGGTAGTAATTATGGCTTGGTTATATGAAGTTATTCAAGCTTTTGGTGGAGTTTGAGGTCTAGACAGTTCCCTTAGAATCATAGAATGGTTTGGGTTGGGAAAGACCTTAAGACCGTCTAGTTCCAGCCCCCTGCCATGTGCAGGGATGCCTCACAGTAAACCAAGGCTCTGTCCAAATTGCCTTGAACATCTATCTGAGATCTCCTTTCCCCATGGCAATGCCAAAGAAGGGAGCACTTGCTGGTGATTCCCTTTCAAAGGCTACACATGGATTTGGGGGAAGAGTTTTTTGTAGTGGCATCCAGAGAAAAAGCAGCTTGCTAGAGGGATGAGAAAGGCATCTCTGACTTGATATTTAACCCCAGGGTATGCACAGTCTAATCCTACTGTTGGCCAGGGTGTTTTCCACGACTCACACTGTGCATCAGCTCCCTCACCTGCAAAGCAGACATGAATAGGAGGGGAAAAGGGGAAGGAAGGGAGGAAAACAGGGTGGTCTGGGGGATTTTTCTCTTTCACAATGCTTCTGAGGATATAAACTGAAGTGTAACGAGTTTATTGTTATTATCATTACAAAATCAGATTTGAATGCTCCATTCAAAATGACCAGTTTTGCTCCTATCAGTATTGAATAAGAAGGTTAATCTCTTTAACAATACATGAGCCATTCAACTGACACAGCACTTCCTTCCTTTCTTTAGTTGCATGAGTTTCTCAATGTTGGCAAGGGGATTTCTGATGACATTGCACGAAGATTTCCAGTGTACGCTTTGGACTTCACTGATGGTATGTTGGCCAATGTTTATGAAAGCATTGGCCTGATCTTGAATTTTTGTGATGTGATGTCCTGTTTACAGTGTGCATTGAATGTGTTCTTTGATATGTGTAATACCTCTCTAACTCCTTATTTAACAGCATCTTTTGACTAAAGCCTGTGACTAGGCAGTGTGGCACACTATGGATGAGTCTTGCAGTCTTCCCTTAATGAAGATGCTGGCTATATGTAGATGAGGATCTTAATCTTTATTCAGCAATGAAGCGATTAAATGGATTGATTGTTGTTGTGTGTAGACACAAATCAACTCATTGCAACCTAATTACTTAGCTCTGGGCTAATAGACCCTTACTGCTGTCTTTGCAAGCCAGCATCAATAGCAATTATGGTGATGCTGGGGAAGTAGAAAATGCTTAAACAACAAGCTGTAGTAACTTCAGCTTGGTGCTTTTAAAAACAGGATATAGCTTGTCTGTTGTAGCCACATCACAGGAGTGTTTATACTGAGCCTCGGGTTTCAGGCTTTATCTAGTACCCACAATGGCCTTGTTTGGTTTTAAGAGTCACTTTCTCCCTTTTTGCTCTCAAACTTCCACTGTCAGAGGTTCTTAAAAGCTGTGAAAAGTCTTCAAGGCAAACCATGATTATAGAGCCTCAGGCAGACATCAAAGCATGTTCAGTTCTCATAGCTTACTGGGGAGTTGGTTAATATATTCAACTGTCGACCCCAGAAAGCTTGAATAAAATGAAGAGTGTTGTCAAGGAGATCTTGGGGCTCTATCAGACACCTTCTTGTTGTTTAAATCCTTCTTAGCTTGAGACACAGTGTCCCAGCCTTCCCCACTGCACCTCTGCTGAAGGCTCTCTCCCTTGGAGTTGGCATAAGAAAAGATGATGTATACCTGAGCCCCATCTTGTAGATAAGTCTTCTAGTGCAAAGCTACCCTCCACAGCACCTTAAGCTTGAGAGCAAGCATGATCAGGGTATGGATGTGTGTCCTTCACCACATTTTAACAAGGATGGTCACCACCAGCAGAGAAACATAGGAATCAGCTGATGGCTGCTCAGATGAAGGAAATGCATGTGCCTGGGGGAGCTGCCAAGCAGTTGCTTCCCACAGAGATCCAGCTTTGTTGACTAGGAATGCTTCATCCACCACAGTATGTTTTGCAGTTAGTGATGTCCGCTCTGCTGGAAAGAATAAAATGGGGTGAGATGCTGGCTTAGCACAGTGGTTGAGTGCTGGATGCTTTCTCCAGGTGCTTTGTAATCGCTGGGATGAAACTATTCTCAGGAGGCTTGGGGTGACAGGAGGGCAGGCTCTGTCTCAAGTCAAGATAATACTATATTCATGGGGGATTTGAGGCTATGCTGAGGAGGAGGGGGGATAAGGAGTCTGATAAAACACAATAGCATGTGTATCATTGGCACCAGATGTGGCGGGGGACTTATGCTGCTAATCCTGTCACCTCTGGAGTGGGTTCAAGACACTTCATCTCTATGGCTGTTGCTTTGTAGTGCTAACTTTTCATTATAAAGAGATATTGAAGTACTTCAGAGGGGAAGTGCTGCAGAAACACCTGTGGGGACCCATGTGCATCTCAAGATAACGCAGATGTGCTGTGGCTGTTGGTGTCCTGAGCACAGTAGGTTCACAAGCACAAAAGCATCATATGATGGTCCTGTGGCCAACTTCGGCTGTCAACAGATTTAGAAATGCATTTCAAGGCTTATGTTCTGGCTGTCTATGCATGCAAATTAACCTCTGCAAGCTGCCTGTCAGCTGTATCCAGCTCCACAAGCTTTCAATGAACCGATCTGCATAGCAGATCAGGCTTGGCATAAACAAGGTGCTGGGATTGACTAGCTTGAAATATTTGTTCCCTTAGGTACGTCCTACATCTGCCCTGAGTGATAAAACACTGTCATAGTGAGAATCCAGTGTTAAAACACTCCAGAAAACTGGTTTTGGTATAAAATACAGGTATATGATTTAAAGTGTCAGAGCATTGTTATACAATGTCTGGAGAGAAGAAAGTACAAAACCAAGCCAAGTGAAACTCAAGAACTACTGCAGCTCAAATGTGAAGTATCCACCTCAGGAGCAGTTGTGCTCTTTCAAATAGGATGAGGAGAAAAGAGGATATTTTCCAGAAATATGTATATTAGTATATGCCATTTCTTCCCAGAAACCAGAAATTAGGGTGAATTCTTTAAGGATCAGCATGGAATGAAAACCAGATGGAGCACAATGCATCTGTCATAAACCACCAAGACTGAAGGTGATCAGGAATGTGAGAATCCTGGACCATCTCAAAGCAGCAGTGTACCAGAACATTGGGGATTTGAGCCATCCAAATATCTGCACTCCACACAACCACATGTGCACCATCAAAGAGCTCTAACATACAAAGATGCCTTTTTCAATGGTTGGAGTCTCTAAATCTTCAGTCTGAGAAGCATCCCAGGGTTTTGGGTTAGACAGATAAACAGGGTGATAAATAAGAAGGTTTTTGTAGAGCCAACAAGTGTTTGGTCAGTTGGACTTCAGTGGGATTGGTGGTCTTCACACATTGCACAAAGCTGGCCATTAAATTATCCTTACATCATGATTTGGGAAAGAAAGAAATCATTCTCATTTCTTTTACCTCCAGATTAGGAGCCTGTCAATTTTGCTTTGGGTTGTGAAGTCTTGTGCATTTTATTGAATGTGCAAAGGATCAAGGAAGAGTTTGCTAAACTTTTAGTGATAAGTGTGGCTTGTAATAGGTTTCATCCAGCAGGAGCATCTGAAGATGAGCAATTGGGCTATGCAGAGCCTAAGAACACCTATCATTTTCCTTTCAATTTAGGATTCACACCATTTGGCATGTAGTTTCCTCTTAATGAGTACAACCTTTCTTTATGGGATTCTATCCTAAAAAAAGGCTTGTACCAAACTTCATTCTGACTTTGTCAAATAGGCTCAAGATATGTGTGTATCAATATTATTAGTCTTTAAAACAGGCAAAACTGTAGGAGCTTCCTGAGTTTTTTAATATTGAGGCTGGTTTGAATGGAGAAAGGAATTCTGCCTGGACTCAGCTCTGAGTTTCTCAAAACCCCTCAAAGCTGCTACACTCATTCTTCAGTGTGTATTTCCTGGTACAACATGGAGGAATAAACGCTTATGAATGGAGTGCCTGGAGTGCCAGAGGGGATATTTGATGTGCCTGAGATTCTTATGGTGAGCTTTGATGCTGTGTTCTGTTGTATCCCTTCCCCTCTAGGGGAGAGAGGGTGAAGGGAAGAGAGGAGAGCTGAGATTTATTCTGCATCCCTCTGTTTTCCTGGACCTGTGACCTCAGCACACACAGATGTGGTGGGTGAATGGTTCAGCTGGAGATGTGGATTCCTCCCTGTCCTTGGTCCTGCAGAGGAGGGTCCCTGACCAGCTCCTGCGAGTAAGGCATCTGCTGGCAGCATCCTTGGGATTTGGTGGCGATGGTTTGCAGGAGGGAGATCTCCAGAGCTCACTGTAATGTGAGCAGGCTTAGAAGGAAGGCTTAAAGGCATTGGAAAACTGGGATGTGAAAGGGAAGTTTTGTTTTGCTGGTTGTCTACAGTAGCACAGAGCTTAAACCGCTGTGGATTGACTGTGGCATGTGCCAAACCTTCCCTGATTCCCACCTCATTGCACTGACCACATTGTTTGGCTGGATTGTATCCTCGAAGGAGGAAGAAGAACAAAGGGATGGCATATAGGCTTTTTCCCTTCAGTGCCTCTGCTGCCCTCGGTTAGATGATAGGGCAGCTCCTGCATCACTTTGCAGCCCTTCATTACAATACATCACCTGAATGTAATAGTTCAGTGGCCAATTGAAGACAGACCTGTGGTTGCTCGGGGTCATCGTGACCTGGGTTACTTTTGAAGTCTCTCTCTTTGTTCATGGTGAATGGGAACACATCAAAGATACATAAGAGCATCTTGTTTTGTCTGCGGGTGTTTGCTTCCAAGAGGCTTTATGACAAATGGGCTGAAAGAAATAAGAAACAAAAGCTGAGCCCTTGATTTGTTTGTTCATACCTCTCTAGTCTGAGAACATGCTTGGCTTCTCTGCTCCAAAATCAGTAAGACTGGAGTTCCTTTTCCAGTTCTTAGTCTCAATTGTACTGTGATTTACTCTTCAGAGGACATTAAGGGAGATTGGTTTTCTCTTCATCTTCAGAAAACTGGGCAGAATCTAGCGGCTATTAACATAAGTTAAAGCCCAGCTTAAGGGCTGAAAAACTTCTTAAGCAGAAGTTTGTAATGCTTTGAGTTTTATGGCTCGAAACCTGTGAACAGATATTCTTACTGAGGTTTATCGCTGAAAGGTGATGTTTTTAAATCAAGGCTTTAAGAAACACATCCTTGCCCCTGTGCTGTGGATCAGTGTAATTAAACTTGCTTTGCATTGGGTATTTCAGAGAATTGGGAAGGACTGTTAATAGACATCACGTAGAATGTCCATCTGTCTCAATTTTGCTCCAGTAAATGTACAATTAGTAGATTAAGGAGCTCTAGTCCCAGCCTCTGGGTCTCTTGGCCATTAACTTATTGATAAAGCAAAGTGAGGCCAGCAATGCTTCAGTTTTCTGTGCAGCTCTAACCTTGTCTTTTAAAAACTGTGACGTTTTAGAAATGGAAGCAAGTAAAATAGAACTGTCATGTTGATGCACATAATTGCCTCCCATTTCAATGCGTAGATGTACCTTAATTTCAAGGGATTGCTTCTGTAATAGCCAGCTACTCTAGTTTCACAGCTGGACCCAGAGCTGATTTCTCTGCTACACATTTAGATTGTGCAGTTGGAGTGACAACATTATTCAGTGGCTTTATGAGCCTGCTGCAGATGAAATGCCATCATAATGCAGCCCACCTTCTTTTCAATGAAGTCGTGTCAGTCCCTAGATTGCAAATAGACCCTGAATCTGTTTAGCCAGATGTTGACTTTAAAAAGGCAAAAGGTGAATTGTGGTTAATACTGCATTTTTAGTGCTTGTTTCAGGTGCATCTGTACAATGAGGCTGTATTTACTCATGGTTTTAACTGCAATTAAAGTGATTAATCGTGTTTGTGAAAGAGGATGTTCAATTATTGTCTCCATCATGAAGTGAATTTTGCTGCCCACCAGGAGGGATTCTTTGCTCCTTGGATCTCATCTGACTGATTATGGTCTAACAAAAGTACTGCTTTGTACTGAAAGTCTTGCATCCAGCCATGATGCGGCAGAAGGACCCCCTTGATCAGGAAGGACTCCTGCTGCTTGCTTTGCAAGGATAGAACCTGAAACTAAAAGCCATGCATGAGCTTTTGTGATGCTCTTCAAGGCTTTTTCCTTTCTGTAGCCCTCTCGTACTATGGTTTATCTACCTGAAAGGTGTTTTTAGAAAGCACCTCATCATTTATGTACCTTTCTCTGCCCAGCAAATGAGTTTTTCTTTTCCTTACTATTAGTTGTTTCTTTGGTCCTGGTTGCCTGTC
Source organism: Psittacus erithacus (assembly GCA_009867235.2). NCBI lineage: Eukaryota > Metazoa > Chordata > Aves > Psittaciformes > Psittacidae > Psittacus > Psittacus erithacus. The sequence goes on from WYDI02017299.1 coordinate 8,633, forward strand.
ATCTTATGAATGATTTCAAAGCTTTCAGGCATTGTTGCCTCTGACCTTTCACGTTGGAAAGTCTCCTTTGCCCAAAAAGTAGTATTCTGGAGTGGCACGGAGTCCTCTGAACAAGGACGTGACCGTCTCTACGTATAAAACTGCCATTCAATCCACTGTTTGCCCTGCCAAGTCTTTCCTTTTCCCTCAAGGTCTCAGGCACTTGGGAGTGTGAGGTAGGAGCCTACATCTGTTGGACTTGAGATCACATGAGAAAGCTTCATCTGCAAGAAGTAGATTTCAGGCCCTTTGGTTGCCAAGAGTGGTCAGGAATGTGGTCTGTGGTTTCTGAATCTTCACAGTAAACTGAAAGGAATCTGCCTGGGAACAGCTGGTCCTATGACTCCTGGAAGGTCAGGCTCATATATGCATGCTTGAGATGTCTCTTGTCAAGTTTTAGCCCCTGCCCTTTATTTTGAGGCTGCTGAGCATCAGAAGTCCTATTTTTGTCTGTTTCTTTTGTCTGTGAACAGGAACCATCACAAGGTGTCTCTTTATTCATGTGGCTGCCTTTTGATTACACATCATCTTTGAATTTTGGTTTCTGCATCCTCCTCCTCTCCTTATCTCTGCACAGCAAATGGTGCAGAAAGCAGATGTTAGATAAGATCCCAAAGTCATTGACTGAAATTTCATTCCAGTGATACAGTTAGTCTGTTGTGACAATGTCCAGATTCTCTGTGTTGCACCAACAGCCTCTAATGCAAAGCTCTCCTTTCTCTGATTCAATTCAAATCGGCAGCTTGCAGCTCTCTTGGCAAGAGACTGATGCTTGCAGAAGCTGAGATGGACTTTTTGGAGCTTAGAGGCAGATGCCTGTGTGAGAGTTAACTGCTAAAGAGGCTTCCAGAAAGGGGAATTAGACAACTCCAATCTCGTCCAGGTGTCTCACAGCAGGAACACCACCAAGGATGGTGGCACAAGCAGGTTGAAGGCTGCTTTAAGGTTTTCTCTGAAGAGGCTGTTCTGTGGAAAAACCGTTCTCCTCAAGCAATATCAGCTGCGGCCATCTCTCATCCTTTCTCTTGTGTGGTATGAGCTCACTGGGGGATGCGCATCAGCCTGAAAACAGGAAAGGGAAGGGAAGCTACTTCAGAGGCCCTTAAATTAATATTATGACACTTTAATTCTCTCTCTGGCTGCTTTTGTTTTGGCCTGGTGTGTTTTTTCCGATGGAGATGAGAGGGGGTGAGTGCATGGAAAAGAAAGAAGCCATTCTTTTAGTAAGGCTCTTTTTTTTAAGGACAAAACTCTTAACATACACATTCCTGACCTCTTGTGCTATTTGTTTTTGTAAGTCTGCTAGCACTAATTGGCTCAGCATAGCATATTATTGATTCAAGCCTATAACCTCAGATTTCTGCCTAAGGGAAAATGAAGTGCTTCATGTTTTCCTGCCCAAGGCATTGTGAGTTGTGAAGATGAGTGATCATCATGAAATTCATTAGGGGCATGGACCAGAATACCTATAAAATTGATATTAAAAAGGTAGGGATAGGGGGTTTATAAAACCTAAACTTATGGTGTCTGCTTTGGTCCTATTCCAAGCTTTTGGGGCTGGCAAAACTGAATGAAAGGTTTCCAGTATTTCCTGGTTTTATGATGCCAGGAATGCCAGTTGAAGCAAACTGGTGGCATGTTGGTGCTTCTCCTTCTGGTCCCAGATGAACAAAAGAGTGTAGTTATACCAAATCAAATGTTAAAGACCTACCATATGTTGAAGACTAAGCATGGACTGAATTTCTACATCTGCCTTTCAACATGAAAAGAACTTATGGTACATATGGCTGACTTGAGTAGAGTTTGAATGCTTTATAAATGGGCAGTACTAACATGACTTTTGTTATGGTTTACACTAGGTATTATTGGAAACAACAAAGCTATAGGGAAATACATCACAACTATGATCTTTCTGTATTTTGCCTGCCTCCTTCCATCCATTGCTTTTGGGTCACTCAATGATGAAAATACCCGAGGAGTTATTGGTAAGTTTATCAGTTTTGTGCATCTGTTGTAGGATTCCATGTATTCAAACTGGGTAGCTCTGGACACAAAAAGTTGTGATAGTTCTTATTTACTGAAAACCCCCATAACTGAAGGTTTTCTAATTGTATGTTTGTGACTATTTCTTGGAAAACTAGAAAAAATTAACACTACTTTTGGATAGTATCATCTGACCTGAATTTAGATACACGCTACTGTGTTTTTAAATGACGTTCACTTTATAACTATGTAATCTGCACATTTTTCCTAGTACAAGCTCCTATGCTTTTGATCTGATTTTGATTGCCAGAATCCAAACCACTACTGTAGCAAATGATGCTTTGCTCACAGTTGTGGCCCTGAAGCAGTTTGTACTGCTGTTAGAGTTCATAGGAGTCTCAGTTGAAATCTTGTCCTGAAGGCCTCCACGAACACTGGTTATGTTTTTATAGCTGTTCAAAATAGGTGTTAAAAACCAAAACAGAGGAGGGGAAAAAAAACCAACCCAAACCCCCAAATCAAATAAAAACCCCAGCATTCATACTTCAACATCTGGAAACCTGATGGCCTCCTAAATTACTGGTTCAAGTTTGTTGGGAAGGGATCACTTCTTGCTTTCACAATCTTACCTCTGTACCCTCTGAACATCACTCTTGCTCATTAGCAGTTGGCTTCTATGCCTCGTGAATGCTCCTTGGTCAAGGAGGTGTTGGTTTAAAACCCTGTTTCCTTCCTTCCTTCCTAATTGCTTGTAGATGTGCAGAAGACAATCGTTGGCCAGTGTATTGGAGGGCTGCTTTATGCACTCTTTTCAGGGCAGCCTTTAGTTGTACTCCTAACTACAGCACCTTTAGCACTCTACATTAATGGTAAGTCTATTAAACATGTACGTCATGGGACTGGTGTGATTGGGTTTGGTGGAATGGGACTTTGTGCAAGAACTTTACAATCCTGTTAGAGCTTTAGTTGCATTTGTTTAATAAATCAATGTTAAACCGATGCTTCTGGTGCTGAGGGAAAGGGGAGGAATTTGATTCAGGTTTAGTTAAAGTGGGTTTCTAAAGGAATCATTTTGTGTAGAAAAAACATTTGTGAGATGAAGCAATGAAAAGAAATGCTTAAGGGAGGAAATATTTTTCATCTAATGGTTTTCTTATGTGGCTGAATTTAACAAACTTGACGATAAGAGCCTGAAACAAAATGGTTTTTGTTGTTTGGCTTGGTGGTTTTTATGGGGGGTGAGGTGGTTTAGTTTGGGAGCTTTTTGATTTGCCTGTTAAGATGTGGTTAATAGCTTTCCAGTTGCAGTTGCAAGCTGATATTACTGAGCAAGAGGTGTGAAGGAGCAAACTCAGTATGTGTAGGAACAATTAGAGAGGCTATGACTAGCTTGAAAGGTTTAAGGCATGAGGTTTTGTCCATATTGCAGTGGCTGAATACACAGGGTGCAAAACCACGCATGAGATACCTTGATCAACGGCATCCTGAAATGCCAGTAAGAGCAAATTCCAAGGGCTGATTTTGTTGCCTTAATCCCTGGGAAAGATGCTTTGAGCAGAGAATAGTTTTCCAAGTGCTTCTTCCCATTTCTAGTGGAGCAAAGGGATGGGGAAGAGTTTGGATTGATCCACTGTTCACTTGGATGCGTAAGAACAGATCTTTAATGGGTATCTGCCATAAGTCCATTGGGGTGAAGTCTTGAAAATGGTGCTTTTTGCCATCAAGCAGATGGTGATCACAGGGTGGGAATAACAGAAGTTTAATCTGACATGCGAATGCTTCACTTTTGCAGTCATCCGAGGAATCTGTGATGACTACAACTTGGATTTCAGTGCTTTCTATGCCTGGATTGGACTGTGGAACAGCTTTTTCCTTGTGATGTACTCCCTCTTTAATTTCAGTCTCCTGATGAAACTCTTTAAAAGGTAGCTATTTTCAAGAAGTCATATTTTGATCAGATTATTCAGCAAATGGAAAAATTATACATTCCACAAGCTCCTTAATTACAAACTTACTGCAAAATGTATTTTGCGAGATGAGGCTGGTATCATTTCAGCTTATTGTTCCAGCTTGAAAGAACCGCTTGAAAGATTCACTGGGTTTTGTTTCCTGAGTTGGAGTTTAACTAGAATTGGTATAATTTCATGTAAATGCATGAATATGCTGATTTTTCCTTTGAATGGAGTTGAATGCAGACTCTGCTAATGGCTATATTAATGCTTGGGATTTTTTCCACAGGTCAACAGAAGAAATAATAGCACTTTTTATATCCATCACGTTTGTGCTTGATGCCTTCAAAGGCATTATTAAAGGTAAGTTTTCCAACAGTGTTTTTCAATGCAGGTTTCTGCTTTGCTTCCTTGTCAGAGAAATGCAAGGCTGCAAATATGTACAATGTTTGCTTGTTCCGTGTTCGTCCAGGGTCTCTGGGGTGAAACTAAATCAGTGTGAGATTGAAGCAGCTCTTTGTCAGCAGTTTACCTGGGTGTTCAGAATTTCTATCAGCTCTAATTTCAGTTATTTAAGATCAGATTAATGTCTTAGCTTTTACTGAATGGAGAAACCATAATAATGTTACTGTGAAAGTCTTTTCTTGATACCAGTCTCTTTGGTCCTGGCAAAAAAAAATGGTCCATTTTAAATGCAGGGCATCTAGACCTCTTTCCTAACCATATTATTAAAACTACATGGGTTGAGATTGCCCATTCTAATGTGAGCTCTGAGACCCTTCTTTAATGGCAGCATGAGGACATAGTGCTTTCCAGCATGCTTCTAAAGTTATTCTGCCCTTCCAGTCACTTGGTCCTCATTAGTTAAGTTCTAGGTGAGTAGCCTTGGGATGTAACAGGTTTCTCTGGTACCTCTCTTCCCATCAGGATTGGCAGGATGTATTTGTGAAGGTGAAAGATGTCGGCACAAATGCCCTGTGGTTGGCAGTCTTTCTGTGCATCCCAGTGGGAAGCTGTCAAAGTCTACATTCCTTGTTTTTTGTGACCTAAGGATAGCCAAGCTTGGGCTATCCTTTGAAATCCTTTAGGACATACCTAAGCAAACTGAGCACATCCCCTGTTTTCAAGGTACTTGGGCTTGGCTGATAATGGTATCTTGCGTGCAATGAGAACACCTTCAAAGAGCGAGTTTGACACTGCAAAGCAATTTGAAGAGAGATACTTACTCTCTTCATTGGGAATCCTTAATTTGGCGTATATGTGCTTTGATTGTGCAATAGGAGGGGGTTTAACTCTGCAGAATATCTGCATCTCTCAAATACCCTATTTAGACAAAGCTTGGTGAAGGAGAAGCTGTTCTGGGATACTTTGCTTTCTCTTTGCTCCCCATGTAGCTGTGAATTTTGCTTAATGTGTACTGTTAGTGCCCTGTTCTGGAGGCATGGGACAGTCTCCCTGTGGCATTTAGGTATTCCTCAACAGAACATTCAGCTGCTCTGTAAAGCTGAGCAGCTGCAAATGTTCACAGTGCTTGTGTAGGAGAGAGCTGATTTCCCATAGCAGGGGCATGAAATGCAGGTTGAAGGTACAGAAAGCATCCATTGATCTCAGCTGCCAGACTTCTAGGAACATGCAGGTAATACATAGAGTATTTGCTCAATGCAAGAATATTGCAGTAGGGACAGGAGAGGATTCTGGAGGTTAATTAGTATATTTAGTGCCATTCTCCCTTGTACTTGGGGGGGGCTGTATTTGTAGGAACAATGGTAATAAGGTCAAACCAATGCTGCAGCCATTTTCCAGCTCACGTTGCCTTCAGCGGCATCTGGGATTATCAGTGCATCAACAGATAGGACCCCGGATCCAGCCATGTTCTCAGATGAAGGGCACTGATGCTGCCGGGCACAGACTATTCTTAACCCCCTCAGTGCTCATATTTAAACACATAACAGTGCAGACCATGTCTGCATGCTTGTCTGTCATCTTTCACTCCTTGTTTTGTAGCAGGAGGCTGCTGCCTCCTCCTCTTCCTCCCACTCAGAGCTTCAGTTGAGCAGTTAAGCAGAAAGAGAAAGCTGGTACCTTCTCCATGCTGTTCAATGTGTTCTGGTTATGGCTATCCAGCTGACAGCAGCTTTGGGCTTCCTCAATGCCAAGGGGATGCTTTCTCTTGCCCAGATATGTTTTCCTCAGTCTGTTTATATCCTTGATTTTTTGCAAGGTACTTATACATGTGCAGGAAAGAAGGGGGGAGGGATGTGATACCGTACAGAGGAATCCAGCCATGTGCATTCATGCTATCCTGGTGACACTTTGTTTTCACCATGTGGCCCAGCCACCAAAGCTGTGTTTGTTTGATCTTGACATCTGCACTCTGCAGGAAACGGTGGTGAACTGGCTGAAGCAAACAAAGTGAGTTAATGTTGTTGGAGGGAACTTGAGCACACACTAGGCTTGAGCATGGCTCTGTTTCAACAAGGAAACCACCTGCTCTGCTGCTCTCTCTCAATGTGGGCAACCAGATTCACTTATCTCTGTTATAAAAACAAGCTATAAATCTGCAGGAATCACTTTATAGCAAGTCTGTGGTACAGGACGAAGGCTTCCACTAGCCATGCTGGCATGTTTTTGATGCTTTAACTAAAGAGTGAAGTCAAACTTTCTTTCTCAAGATCCAGGATTGAGTGGAGCAATCCCATCTAGTTTTGGGGTGGGCGCAAAGTGAATTGCAGCCTTAGAGGGAGTGTATGTAGGTATAATCAGGCTGAAGGCAGGGCATGAAAGATGTGCTTAGCCCTAAATGTATTATTGCAGTATAGCCAAGTGATCTTAAAGGTCTTTTCCAACCTAGTTGATTCTATGATTCTAAGCGTTGGGAAACTGAACAAATTCATAACACCCAGAACAAAATGACTTGTTTCTTATTCATTCTAGTTCAAATCTAACTGCAGAGGAATGCAAATACATTCTGCATAGTTGCAGGGTTGCGCTTGCTGTTGGTTTATCACATGCTCAGTAACTGTATATGTCTTTAGGACTTAGTAACACTTAAGGTCAGCTGAGATGGTGAGCAGCGGGTTAGCCCAGGCCAGCTGCTAATCCCCAGGAAATGCAGCCATAATCACTTCTGTTATGACAAAAGTGTCCTTTCATGTTTAGAGCCAGAAACCACAAATCCTCCAACAACCTGTTCCATGCTGGTACATGGGTCACGGCACTGCTCAGTGCCTCAGTTTACCTCTTTGCGAAGCAGGTGTGGTGTCCTGCTGGGCTGGATGCAGCTGTGAGGACGGAGGGAGGAAATGATAGCAAAATGCCTTCCGCAGCACACGATGCAGGAATACTCAGTGCTAACTAAGGCTGTAATTGCTCCTTGCTGGGGGAACCTTTCTCATGCTTTAATAGTGCAATGATCTCCTTATTTCTGCTGCTGAGAGTAAATTGAAAGGTTAAATCTTGAACTGTAAACCTTCTATGATCTGTAAATCCATATACAGAAGTATTGAATATGAAGCAACCAAGGTTTTTTTCTCATGACCTGTATGCCTTATTGACTCCATCTACTTGTCAAATGTCCAAACTCCTTTTAAAACATAAAGGTGGTAGAAAAAGATTATTAGTGCTGTTAAAATCACAGAATGGCTAAACATGGGGCATTTTACACTAGGGTGAGCTGCAAACCAGCAGTAAACTGTGCTTCAGCCAGAATCAAGGTGGTTGCAAATGCCCATTGTGCTTTGTGAGAATGCTTAAAGTTTTGCTTGTTCTCAAGTATTTAGAACTCCAGTTGGGTTTGCCTGCTTTCCCTGCTGCAGATGAGAAAATTGGCTGTTATTTGGGGCTGGGGGGAAATGTTCTGAGGAGTTTCGTAGCCTAAGCTTCAGATTGTTGGTTTTGGCTCAAAAGGATTTTCTCTATGCAAAGTTCAAGGGGTATTCTGACTCAAGAGAAGAAAGGTAGAGAGGCTGCAAAGCTCAGATGTGGTGGTTTCCATCCTTCTGTATCTTCCCACTGGTATGGAGGGTGCAGGTACTGCCTGCTGCTGTCTGGTCATGGAGGCACCAAGGTTGCAAAGCCCAGCTTCCATCTTCTGCTTTTATTTGCTCCTCATGGCACCTCAAGCTCTTGCTCCCCAAAGAGGTGAAATCACTCCAAAACCACATTTATATGTTGGCAGCTAGCCAGTATTATAGAAATAGGAACACAGCTGCTTAAATGCTCAAAAGCAAGAGTGTGTTTTCAACTATTAATTACTTATGTAAATGCTTCTGAGCTAGCCTAATACATTTATGGGTAGTTCCAAAGGTATTCACGGGTGTTTCACTTGTACAGGTGTACTTTGGGTACTAACCCAATTTCCGTTTGCAGTGTAAATTCAGATGTTCTGCCAGGTTTTGCATATCATCAACACTTACCTTTAAAATCTGGACCAGCCTTGGAGGAAAAGTAATTACTGTACGTTTTGAGGTCCATTGATGTATCTGTGCAGCCTGGCTGCTCTTAATTTCTATAGAGATGCTGATGGAATTTGTTTATTAGGCTGCTGGAAGTGTTAAATATATATATATATAAGAGCAGTGATTCCAGTGCTAGGAACAAAATCACATTGATAATTAGCACTGAAAGTCCTTACAGTTCAAACATGCCGCTTTAGATCAGTTTAACTTCTTAGCTGTTAAAATAAGAGAAGCAGCACTCACGATTTCTTTTCACTGGTTCGAGGTTAGAGCTATAAACCTGGTGAAGCATAACATTAATGCTGCATGATCAAGCAAGGAAGAACCACTTTATTTGACTTGCTTTGATTGTCACAAGCCTATCCTAATGCTTTGCCTGTTGGTTGTTTGTGCAGTTTTTAAGAAATATTACTACAGTGGGCGCACAGGAGAAAGTTACTTGGAAAAAGCACCAACTGATGCTATTCCAAGCCTCGGCATCAATACCACCTTCTTGATGAATTCATCAGTGAGCAGATCCATGTCCCTAGAGAATCAAACAGGCACGCATGATGTGCATTATGGACGTGAAACTGCCGTCCTTAGTCTCATGTTGATGCTGGGTACCCTTTGGCTTGGTCATACGCTCTATCAGTTTAAGAAAAGGTGAGTTGTTTCAGTCTTAGAGCTCAGACTACTGATTATCTCGTATTACCTGTGAGGAATCACTAATGGTTTGGATCTTAACTTTGTAACCCAATAAAATCAGGTGAAACTCTTCTATTAGTGCTGGTGGAAGCCTAAGCCAGACATGAACTTGGCTGGCTACCTGGAAGATGTTTGCAGCAAAACAAAATGTTCAGTCACTGGACGATGTCCTTCCGTATTTGGTTTGGCGTCGCAAGTGACTTGTTAGAAAGCTTTGGGTGAACCATGTATTTCATGTTGGAACTCCTGTAACTCCCCCCAAATAGGCATTGAATCATTTTGGTGGGCAAAAATCACCGAAGGTGCTGGAAAGTTTACTGGAAATGTACTTTCAGTGTGTTCTTGGGTGTCAAATGCCCGGCTGTAGTTTGGGATTTACTCCCATCTCCTTTAAAGCTCTTCATTTGAAATGCTTGAGTAAGCAATTAAACTAAAGTGGGAATGAGACGCAAATTGGTGTTTGGAGGACTTATTTTCTAGCTTGCATCTTATTTTCTTCTTTCTTTATGGGTTTTGCATATGTATTCGTCAACCTTCAAAGGCTATAGATTCCAGAGGATTTAAAGCTGATTTTCAGACTAATTTTTCACTCCAAGTATCTCTTTAGAATTGCAAGATTGGACTGAATTTTCACTTGTTAGAGCATTAATGCTATCTGGATTGCATGATTGTCCCTACAGTGTGGTGTTGATGGAAGGTTTTATTTGTCTTTAAATTGCAGCCCTTATTTGCATGCCAGAGTACGGGAAATTCTATCCGACTGTGCCTTACCGATTTCAGTTCTGACTTTCTCTGCTGTGGGTTCCTATATCTTCAAGGAAATTGAAAGTAAGTTATATTTTTATTCTCTGGAACAATGGGATGTATAAAAAAGAGAAATTAAATCCTAGGAAGGTTTTGCTAGGCAAAAGAAATGGCCAATATGACTCCATGCAGCTTGGCAAATAGCGCGTGTACCTCGCACCACCCAAAGAGCTCAGATTTCCTCAGTATTAGATTTAATTAATCCAAACCCCTTAATCAAATGAGGCTGAATGAAGTTTTTTCTCTAGACAAATTATTCCAGCGTGCCTTTTCATGTCGGCGTAATTTAAAGTACACATTTCTTACAATAAAGAGGATCAACAATTTCTGGCCAAGAACAAAGGGAAGAGTAATTAGCGGGCAGGAAGGGTTGTTGCCAGTCATACAGGCTTAGAGTTGATGATCCCAGTCTGTCCTCTTTGTCTTCAGCTTACGTTTTCCTAATTTAGGTGAAATGGTGCAGAGCATCTGCGCAGTTTGAAGTTAACACAAGGAAATCTAAAAATGAGGCACCATTCATTGGCCAAATAGATCAGCTTTTCCATATCAGGAAGCGATAATGGGGACAGGAATTGCATTGTCCTGTGGTGACGTGAGTGGGTGATGTGAGGAAATGTATGGAAACAAATAAGAAATGGCTTTTTATTTTTTTCTGTGATGATCATTCCATCCAGTTGGATTGTAAAATGATGTGTGGCCATGTGTGATTTATCCCTAGTCATGGATTTCTTCCAATGGCAGGAAAGTAGGGGCATTTCATACTCAAATGCCTTGCACAGCTTGTTGGATATGAGGAAGTTTTGAAATGCCTCTGTCAGTTGATTAACTGAGCAGGAGGACTATACTGTTGTTAGAAACAAGGTTTTCTAATCTAAAAATGCCTTGCATCTGTGGAAAACAAGTTTCCCTCTTTTGTTTTGCTCAAATATATGTAATGCCTCACTAGGAGCAGCAGTAATCTGTCAAATCAGGATGGCAGCCAAGTTCTAAGAGGATGGAGGAAAAAAATAAACTAGAACAGCCAGATGAGCCTGTCTTCTATGGCCTTCTGGCTCTCACATGCCAGAGCATCATGTCTGGTTTGCTGCATTGGTTCCCAATAGTTCATAATGTGTAAAACATTACTTGAGTCTATGTGGATGGTTGGATGAAAAGGTGCCTCCTAACATCATTCCTCTCCTCTTTCCAGTGTCCAAATTCAACTACAATCCATCTGAGAGCTTGTTCGTGCTGGCCCCAGTCCAGTCCCTCTCCATTGGGTCAGTGATGAGTGCCATGGGGCTGGGGTTCCTCCTGTCAATGCTCTTCTTTATAGAGCAGAACATCGTGGCGTCACTCACAAACGCACCGGAGAACAGGTAATGCTTTTGGTACTCCTCTGTGAAGGGATATACTTAGTTTCTTCCCAGTGCTGCTTGTCCAAAGCTTGTTTGAACATCAGTTCTTCAGAACTTCTGTTGTCACAGATGAAGATAGCTCTACTACTTAACTCCTCACCATCCCCAATACCCAATATTGTGGCAGTAAGTCAAAACCATAGAGCATCAATGAGCTCATTGCCTCAGCATGTTTTCTCTTTGCCAATGTGTGAATGTTATGGAGATATTGTGTATGGTTTGAGGTCTGCAGATACCTAGGGAGTCTAAAACTTGTGCTGCTCTTGCACTACAGGGAATTTTTTGAGAATGAAAAAGTCAATGACCTGCATAAATGTCATAGCATGATATCCCGCAGCTGAGCATCAGAAAAAGAAGTGTTTGGAGCTGTTAGTCTCCAGCTGAGAAGGTGGAAATAGCACAGTATGTCTAATGTCTGATAGGTCTGATTTATGTGCAAACTTGAGTCGAGATGTTACGCTATTAAAATATTCCCTCTGATGTTTCTGTGCCAGCTGCAATCAGATATGATATCAAGGATGAATGTGTATGACTTTTCCAGGGAAACTACCATGTCTCAGAGGATTCTTTTGCTAATATAATGTGTGGGAGGGTTCTCTCCTTGCATAACCTGCATTAATATTCTACATGCTGTAGCTAGAGTGACACTGAGCAGGGAGAAGACAAGCTCAGATTCAGTTATACTAATTTGGTTTTCTGTGACCACTTGATTTTTGTTCTTCTCATCTTTATTGTATCTGTTTAAAAGTGTTGCATAAATCTGTAACGTAACTGGGTCATCTATTTCCTGATAGGAGATTCTTCTAAACTTTTGTGGGTTTTTTTCCACTAAAGCATCTTTAAGGAATGTAAAATATTCTTCAGTGTTTTTCCTAGTGTTTTTCATAATGCCTTGTTACAGGACTGAGCAGAAATCAGGGCATGGGATTTTAGAGATGGAAATAACAGGACTTGACACCTTCTGTTCGTTGTACCGTCACATAATGAAAATACCATTGTCTATACCAGCCAAATGGAGAATGTATTTCTTGATATCTTAACAAGTGTAGTGATTTCCTCCTGTATTAAGAACAAGGAAAAGATGTTGCTTGCCTGAAAGTACACTAATGTGCTTTGTTAATAATCAAAGCAAGGATGTAGGACAGTCCAGGAAACACTGGGCTGGTTGAGCTATGTGAAGGTTATCTAGGATAAGTCATCATTGTGTACTGGGCTCAAGAGGCTCAACGTAGCCTTATCCATTGGTCAAAGCAGGTGTATACTACACAGTGCTATCAGGCTGGTGAGACTAAATAGCGTCCCAAGGGGACTAAAATGATGCAGCCTTTGTACATAGAAAGCCCTGTGAAAAGGGCAGACGGGACAATCAGATGATAACCTTGGGGATGCTGGAGATGCCTTTGTTCTGAGAAAGCAGCACATGAACAGAGGCAGTGCTTTCAAAGTGTGAGCCAACACAGGAAGTGTGTTTACAATTCCACCCTTCCTGCCAGCACCTTCCAGCTTGAGGTATTGCAATGTAGACATCTACCTGACCTAGTCACCCTGTGGCCTCTTCAGTCAATGGAGATGAGCACTTCCAGTGAGACAAATCTTTTTGTTTCAAAACCAAACCCCACCCAAGATTTCTGCTGCCTAAAATATGGCATATACTGCTCTTTGAGGTAGAAATTAGGCATAGATCTTCATGTGTTGGGTCATATCTACTAGCTCCATGCACCTCATGTCTTAGAGCATCTTGGGTGGCTCCAAGTCTCTGCTTACCTATTGAACAGAGCTTCCTTGGTAACATTAAGATACCTAAATGGTGGTCCCTTTCTAATTGTTGGTGCCTGGAGAGCAATTCAGCTGATCCTTTGTGTGAGGGTGCCAACTGCTGTCTGGTCTGATGACTAGGCAGGAAAACAGCTATGGACTTGAAAGTTAGATGTCAAAGTCTGAGAGCTAAATCCTTCCCTAGCCTTTTTCTGAACTTATAGTATCGGAAAAGTTGTACCAGATGAGTACATTGAGGAAAAGGGCAGACCTAGCATAAAAACGCAAGGTTAAACTAGGTGTGAGTTCAATGTTAGTAGTTGCTCTCTGTGTAGTCCTTGCCAAGCGAATGTGAAGTGGCCAACTTCCTTGATGAAGGCTGCCAGTTTCCTCTGTCCCCTGAGAAACAAAACAGACGTTCCCCCGTATTCACCAAAGCTAGGAGCATATCTCCTTGATTGACTACAAAGGAGGAGCTGAAGTTTAATGAATTCATGCCCCATTTTCTTATCATACAGTAACATTATACAGTCAGGGGATTACTGCAGCACATGTTCTGCTCATCGGGAACGAGGGAGACCAGAGTTAAAAACAAGACAGATGGGGAAACTTCAGTGTCAGTAGTTAGGCAACCCATGCCCAGGTTTCTAAGCACTCCCTACATGGACTCTGCTGGCAAGTGGGGTTGGAACTAGATGATCTTAAGGTGCTTTCCAACCCTAACTATTCTATGATTCTATGTGTATTTTGAGTGGGCTGTAGTAAGCATAGGGAAAAATGCTGATGAAATTTTCATGGGCTGTTATTTGAGTGGGTTGCCTTTCTGCTCAGTGTTGTTCTTTCCAGGAGATGACTGCTTTGGGAGCAAGCTATCAAGTTTTATTATGTTTTGTGTTCATGTAGCACAGACTGTAAGGCAGGAGGTGTGAAATCACTCGGCGCATGGAAGTGCACTTTGGTGTTTAGCATTGCAGCTCAGGTTCAGCAAGGGCAGCCTGTTAGCTTGCACTGGGTGTAACTGCTGTCAACAAAAACCTCGTTTCAGGTTGGTGAAGGGAACAGCTTACCACTGGGACCTCCTGCTTGTTGCGCTGATTAACACAGGGCTGTCTGTCTTTGGCCTTCCATGGATCCATGCTGCCTTCCCTCATTCCCCAATGCACGTCCGAGCTCTGGCTTATGTGGAGGAGAGGGTTGAAAGTGGACACATCTATGAGACGTAAGTAGGAACCGCGGAGTTGTCTTGAATATCTTTGGGTTTATTTGTGGCTTCCTAATCCTTTTGGGTATAGTGGGATACATGGTTGAGGAGTTAGCTGTCATCTTGAAGACTTGCAAGATATGGAGGTAGAGAAGAGATGTGCCAAATGAAGCCACCTCAGCCAGTGTGACCTGTGACCTGGCTTCATCCTCCTTCACCAAAGCGCTTGTTTTTAGGACAGAGGTTTATGCTCTTTATGCAGTTTGCAAGGATTCCACCCGCTCCAGTGCAAATTGTCCTCTGGAAGAGTCAGCCAAGGCCATTCAGGTTTAACCTTGTGGAAAGCTAAGGAGAGAGATGCTTTAGCCAGATCTTTCCAGATGCCTCCACCAGAAAAAATCCAGTCTGATTCATTGGCTGAAACCTGTCTGGTGGTTATTACGAAGAGTAGGAAAAATGCAGCATTGTTTCAGAGCTCCCATAGCATCTTCCGCCACGTTCTGGGAATGTGAGATGCTTATTAAATTCATTTGCTTTTAAGCAAAAGCAACTCTGAAGCCATGCCCAGGTCGTGACTTCCTATTTAAGACCAGCTTTTTGGCTGTTCTGAGTCCTCCAACACACTCTTACCAGAGCCATCTTAAAGAAGAAGTAAAATGAAATATCTCATTTCTCATGAACCCTGCTCCAGAATAGGGAATATCTGGTCTGCTTGATCTCAGAATGCCACAGTTGAATGCTTTTACCTCAGAAGTGGTAATTTCCACTCACATACCATTAGTTTTAATTATCCTGCCTTGGTTTCAATTTTCAGAGTTGCCATTTATCAAAAGTGAGGCTAAGTGGTCATTTACTTTGGGGGATGGAGTGGGTCAGTCTCTTTCATTTCAGTCTCACCTTCATGCTGTTCTCTGTGCCAGCTGGCCCAGCCCAACCTGCCACAGCTGCTTTTTGGGTCAGTGATGTACAGATTTCACCTTCCACATCTGGAAATCACCTTCCACATCTGGAAATTGCTGTCCTGCTGCTCCCTCCATTACTTTTACAGACCTTTCCTGGGAGATCAGTCCCTTGGGCTTGTATTCCTAGTGGTATGTGTCTTGAATAAATGCTAAACCCTATTTTAAAACTCCCAACAACTTTGTAATTTGAGTTCTGTAGGGTGCCCTTGCTCCTTGTGTCCCTAACCATAGAATCCCAGACTGGTTTGTATTGGAAGAGACCTTAAAGCTCATCCAGTTCCAACTCCCCGCCATGAGCAAGGACACCTTCCACTAGAGCAGCTTGCTCCAAGCCCCTGTGTCCAACCTGGCCTCCAACACTGCCAGGGATGGGGCAG
>WYDI02017301.1:0-78873 GCA_009867235.2 Psittacus erithacus
CACCCAGCGCTGTTTTGCTCATTGCTTCTCAGCCTAAATTGATTGGACCTTTTAATAAAGTTATTGGGTTTTGGTTTAAAGAGAAATGAATTCGGCTGTCTTTTTATAACAAGGGCAAGACTTCATTTGACCTGATGAAACTTTAGTGCTGTATTCCTCACACCAAGGCAGGGGGTGAAGGGAGCATAACAAGAGGAGAGTAAAGTTATTCACCGGCTTCCACTCCACGTGGCAGTAGTTCAGCACGAATGATTTAGTACCAAATGATTTAGAAGTCTGCAATCACTATACTTGAACAATTAGGAGCATCTTTAATATCAAGTTACAGCATACCTAAAGAAAAAATTCTCCAAAGGTTTTTCTGAACACTGACCTCATTTTAGGCTTATTTATTCTGTGACATAAACTGGAACTTATAAATTATGACACTTCCATTGAACGCCTCCCTGAGTTTCCAAGCCAAAAGTTGAATAGCTGTTTCCTTTGGTATGACATTTGCAGAATGAAACAATCAGAGGATTAAAAGCATCAGAGCAGACCTGCTTAGCTCTCATCAGCCTGCTTCAGACACTGGAAGTCAGAAAGAGTGCAGGGAGCCACAACTGCTGTTAGCATGATAAGACACAAGTATCAGCTTTGTGGGGTGTGGTATGTCCAGTGTGCAATAACCCAGTTATTATCATTGTCAGACATTTAGTTCTCAGCAGTCATTCTTCTTGCAGAAATACGTGGAATGGGTGGTCAGGCTAAAAACAGGCCATTGTTTTCACACCAGTCAAGATGTCCTTAAACCCTCAATCTCAGGTTGCTCTAGGGCTCTCTTATCCAGAGCCATTGACTCTCCACAGAACCACAGAGCATAGTAAATTGGAGTTATGCAGAAATGAATATAGCACAGAATCTATGCAGCAATGAAGTCCATCCTGCTAACCCAAATATCCTTGGCAGCACCTCTTTGATTAGAACTGAGGCCTATAGAAAGCTGTCCACTTCCTGGACTCTTACTGCATTATTGCTCAGAACATCCTTCAGGTTTGTATACTCCTTAAGGAACGAAGCCATTGGAAAAGACAATGTTAAAGGTTCATCATGCTGAGCAGGTATTTTCTAATTCCATCACACTTCTTCACTACTGTAGCTTTTTCTCTGCTGGACATGAATGTAATTAAATGACATTCACTTGCATCTTTTACAAAGGAATATAGTATTATCCTGGGTTTGCACAAAGGGCTTACAGAATACCTTCTCTGCTTAAATTTACCTAAGACCTGTTAAATACATCAAAAGTGCAAAGACCTCTAATTTTCACAAATAATGCTGTCTTCTCCCTGCCTTTGTTTTCACTGGTACTCTGTGATAGCAAATACTTTTTGTAATGCCAATTCTTTAAGTCAACTGTCTCCTGTAATTTCATACACATGTAATCATAGCTCTGGGAGTCCCTTTCTCTATTCAGATTATTTTAGGGTATTCTTCTCTTTATTCATTATATGATGTGATATTGAATGATCATTTTTGGCTCAAGATTCTTTAATACTTTTGATTTCCACCTGTGTCAGTATCACAGAACCATGTGCTCCTGCTCTGCCTGTCTCCTAGGCTCCTAGTTTGGGAGGCTAACATACTTAAAAACACAGCTCCAGTGCACCAAATTACAAGGAAGCTGACTCTACATTACTCCCCCTCTCTCCCATCACATGTTGGAAAAATCTTGCTTCTGTCAAAAAAACCCAGGTTGACTGACACTAAAAAATCTTGTTCCAAGAGAGACACTGAGCAGGAGCTAAAGTTTGTTTTATTCCTTCTGTAGTGAGACAAGGCTGTTGCTGGGTTTGAAAACTTGCAGCAGCATGTGAGACCCAGCAAAGCTGAGCTGGCCAAGGATGGAATCTTTAGTCTGTTTTTATCATGACTCTATTTCCTTTCAGCTCCTGCCCCTCTGCTCTCACTCTTACTCCTCTCCTCTAAATGGAGATTTTAAAAAATAAAACTCAAGACACCTGACCCTTGGCTCACCTCCAGGTGTGCCACAATATGCCTGCTTGTCATAGGGACTGCTTATGCTCTGGAGGGCAAAGCTTTTACCTTTGATGACTCCAGATGTATTTTCTCCTCATAATAAACTGAAAGTTGCAATCATGCCTTTTGGGTCTCTGACAGTTCATTCGCCTATTGTTTCTTCAAATACAGCATACGATAAACGCAGTGGTAAAAAGCTGCACAGTCTAATGGAGTTTTAAACCAAAATTCAGAAACAGTGAAAATGAACTTTCTCTCCACAAGTAAATTAGCTGCCAGGTGCTCCAAGATCAAGACAGCAACTTCCAGATCCAACAGGGCTGGAACTTTTGTTTTATTTCAGAAGTTTCTAAGTCAAGGATGGCCCAAAGTTACCTCTTTATAGTTCTGCATAATGTGCATACTTCTCTTTGTAAATCACTCCTAACTAAACACAGAGAGCAGAATGCCTCCAGTTGCTTCTAGGTAGTGCAGAAAACATTCATATTGCACTTTGCAAACTTATCCTAGAAAACAGACTGTGGCTGATTCAAGAACACAAGAAATACCATATTAGATTAGCATTCTGTACCCAGCAACGGAAAAGAAACCTTTCAGCCCAACCCTTTATTTCCTGTCTTTTAATAAAATAACCTGTCCACCAACCTCTTGGAAATGGAGTTTCTTCAAGAACCTTTTGTGTGGAACCTTGAAAATCAAAGCATTGATGTGCATCTCATGTGCATCTCATGTGCAGGAGGTTGGGAGCAGGATTCACCTTCCCAGAGGCTCCTGCCCAATACATCACATTTCTCTAAGGACTCACTGAATCTTTTCTATATGACGGACTCTGTTCTCACGTTCCAGCTTTTCCCAGGATCCCTTGTGGCCTCATTTTGTATTTCACTTACACAGCAATTGAGTAAACTTAGACAGAGCCACTCAGATGGTGCCTGAAATTTCTTGTGTGCTTCAAACTTAATACACTCACTGAATGCTACAGCTAGAGTTTGAATGTACAATCTGAGCATTCAAAGGGCTCAGTCCATCTAGGGGTGCAAAGGATGTCAAAAATCATGCATCACCACCTGGCTATATGACATAAAACCAAAGTCTTGTACCTTCACTCCTGCACTAAATCAGTCCTCCTGAAGTGGTTTTTTTGTAGGTTTTGCTTTTTTTCTTTTCATGACAAGGATCTTCAGAACTAATACACAGAGCCTTTAAAAAGATTAAGGTACTTGGGTCCTAATGGTCTCTTTGCTTACAGAAAGGGCTGGCGATTTCAGGCTAAAGGATCCAGAGCAAATAAACAAACCAGCCAATTTAGTCAAGAGCAGCAAGGACTAACAACTGAGAGGTTCAGTTTGTACTAAAACACCTTGAGCTGGAGTCCCAGCTCTGCCTCTGACAGGCTGCGGGGCCTTTGAAAGTCTTTCTATATCCACTGCACTCTGTAATTATCTTGTCTGTTTAGACTGTGATCTCTTCATGTCAGTGATTGACATGATACCCTTGTACAGCGCCAGTAAAACAGGAGTCATAGCACAGCCCAGCGTAGGACCCTGAGGTGCCGCTTTAGTAACATTCGTGCTCCTCTTCTGCCATTGCAGTAGGCCATAGCTTACATTATAATATCCACCTGCTTTGGGCCATCTGGTATACATAAATGTTCCCATGTCTTCTTACATGTAAATATAACTTTTTGAAGAGTCTTCTTACTGTTACTAGCCATTACTTGTTAAGTGCTGTCAGAGTTTTCTGCACTATATGAGAAAAAGGGGAATCCAAGCAGCCCTACAGTCCAAGCAGAGCAGCAAATCACTTGGAGCCAGGAGCCGGTTCCCATTGCAAGCATTCCCCAGGAGCCCACTGCTGTGTAGTTGCAGCAGGTTTTCAGGGAACTGGCAGAGGAGACAGTGTTTTTACTTTCAGTTAGCAGGCATGTTTCTGAGCATGGGGGGAAGTTGCAGGTTCCGGAAGCACAGCACATGACACTGTGTTGAACAAGGGAGAAGATTTAAAGGCAGTGGTGGGAAGCCAGCAAAAGAAACAAGAGGAGGGACAGAACAAATTCAGCACTGTTCTCCAGTGAGGGACAAACTAGATCAAAGCTTTTAAGGCTAAAAAAATTAAAATTTATATAAAAGGGATTAACTGGATGGAAGGTTACAAAATGGGGTGGGGTGGGGGCTTTGGTTGTCACATACCTTCAGCATCTTATATATGTCAGAAAAATTCAGGAAAGATCCATTTGAGACCCTACCTTTCTCTCTTTTCCACAGAGATATCTGCTTTTCTGTGACAACAGCCCTGAATTTCAGAGCTGGAGTATGACAGAAAAGTGATTCTGCAGCAGATCTGTTCTACTAATCAGGGATTATCTTTGTATAAGATTTGTATGAAGTGCCTCACACAAGTGAAGCTGAACAGGGCTTTTAGGCCCAGCTAAAGTACACATGATACAAAAAATCATCATCACTGCTGTAAGCTGAACTAGTGTGGCACTCGGTTGAAGAATATTGCAGTCCAGCTGCTCAAGAGAGAGAATATACTTTGAACAAATTAAGCCACTTGTTTTTCTATCTTTTCAAGATTCAAATGCCAAGATCACCCCTACCTGCCAGTTCTATTTCAGTTCTCTCTGTCTGGAGAAATTGTACTGAGGATCATAACAAAACGAGGTGATTAAGCCTCCTAGAACAAATACAGTTCTGTCTGCACAAGTGCTGAGGGGTAAAACTTTCTTGCTTCCAAAGTCTTTTGAGAGTCATGAAATTCTTTTCTTCTGTGTTGCATTTTGAAGTTGCTCCCCACGAATATTCTTGTCAGACAAAACTAACTCTCCACCTACTGACTGTCAGTAGTTTTCAGAGAGCTGACATTTAAAAGACTCAGAGCTTGAAAGCTCATCTCTCTTCTCAAAAGTTTTATTTCCCAGCAAATATTTGGATATCTACCAGACAAATAAAGTGAGTGTGGATGGCTCCATGTAATGGTTCTACCACAGAGGTAAAGACAGTAAAAAATTGGGATTTAATTTGACCGTAAAGATACCTGGGACAAAATAGTGTCAGTTTCAGCCCAGACTTCTATGTAACTGCAATTCTTTAAACAAAACACCTGAATTAAAAATTCACCTCTGTAAATGCAAGACTAAGTTGGATGCTGTTGTCTGTGGGAACCAGAGTTTCTATGAATAGTGAAGCAAACCTGTCAGCAATTTAACACGGCTCACAGTGAAGAAAATACCTGCAAGGCTTTGAGAGGTGTGATGGCTGCATTCAGCCTTCCAAACTGACCTTAACCTAGCCTGGCTGTGGCCAAGTGTTTTTATGGTAGCACAGACTTGAATATGCTCAGTAGCCCAGGTGGGTTTTACAGGTTGGCTAAATTCCACCCTATGACAGCTTCCCTGCCACCTGCACCTGTGATATCTAAAGTGAACTTGAGGGTATATGGAATCCTCTCACTGCACTAGAAATAGGTCTGAAGTCCTTGAAAAAGTCTTGGGAATATTTTTGTCATCTTTTTACTAATACATTGTTATTCTTTTTTAGAACTGTCAAATCCAATTGCACTTCGAATTAAGCCTGGATTCTGAATGGCAGCAAGAGATCTCAGCCATTTCTTCTAGATCTTAAGGAGAAAGATCTCAGATGTTGGGCGCTGGCTTAGCTTGCGCTGTATTTCAGCTGCTCCTATAGCTATGGGTAGTCTGTTTAACCTAATGAGTCAGATTATTACAAAAGCATTTCTTCCACTGTACAGTTGCAAGTAAACCTGAAAGTAAGAGACAGATAACTGAGCTCTGGGAGAGCTTGATGCAGGAATAAAGAAGCCACTCTCTATCCTTCTGTTCCTATACAATGGTCAGTTTTCATTCTGTTCCTGTACCCAAGGATCTCTTTCATGCTCCCATGACCTGGTGAAACCCTACAATAAGGTCCTTGAGCTTTGGAAAGGGAACGCTCAGTAATGCTGTGCCTGTGTGCAATAGCATTTAGCAGGAATTTTCCCAAGAGTTCTCCAAAAGGTAGTACAGCTGCCCACCATCCCCAGGGAAGCTCCTCTATTCTTAAACTTTCTCAGGCACTACTTTAATGAACATGAAGTCCACAGATTGACAACATAACTAAAAAAAAAATCAAGTCTAGAGAAACTGTTTAACAACTGAGTATTAAAATTGAGCCAGATCTCACTTTGATATACCAGTGAATCTGTAAATTAGCATACATTCTAGCCAGCTCACTTTTGTCCGGTCTTCACTGAGAAAAGAAATATGATTCTGGCTGTTATTTCTGGAAAAATGTTTCCCTGAGCCTCTTCCACACCTAATCCTCTTCAGCCAAAACCATTTGAATCTGGCAGGGAGATCTGGATGAAAGAAAAGGTCTTTTTTATCCAGATTTTATTTTTTGTCTCTGCACATTATTTTTTTAAGGAGAACTAGAAAGAAGAAAAATTCAATAAATGCAAGAGGTGATTGTTAGGAGTCATAGGTAGCTTGTCAAAGAATATGTAGGCATCCTTCCTACTAAACTTCCTCACAAGGAAGTCCCATGTATAAGAATAGAAACACGTAAGTACCAATGTTTCCATGCTTTATAACCTGCATGTTTTTTAAGATAGTATCTTTAGGCTGCATTTGGTCAGCTCTGAATGACTTATTTTCTTATATAGAAAAAGTCACTCTATGTTTATGTTTGTCTCTTGTCCATCCTCAAAGTGCTCATAAATACTGTTTTCTTATAATTATTGCCAACTAACAGAAGAAAAGACTGACAAGAATTTAAGTGCCTTGACTAAAACTATGGAGTTTTGCCTCCTGTTTCCCTGGATTTCTGTGGATATCTGTTCCTCAACTATCACACATCAGACATCCAGTCATCTATTTTCTGACAAATATTTCTGATCCTAATGGGTAAGACTTGTTTTAATGTCATGCAGGTTGATGCATGCAAAAGGGAGTTCGGCTATGTCTGGAAACTCACCTTTACACATACTTATTCAGATACACCCTACCACAACAGGCACCCACTGCAGGGTGTTTATACCCTGTTCAGTAATCAGAACTATTTTGCAGTCTCAATCCAGTTTCTAGTAGACAGATGGTAATAGTAAGACACTGATATGTTTCAGACTTGAACCCTGCAGAGCTGTCTCAGCAAAGAAAAGGACTGGTTGGTGCAGATCTCAAGCTCCCCTCTCACCCCCTGTGGGATGCTCCCTCTTCCAGGGTATCATGCCAGGTGCACTTGCTCTGCAAGTATATCAAGCAAAGCACACACAGTTCATCAAACCAAGCTTTTCACCAGCATCAGGAAACATAAATTTTGTGTAAGCAGCAGAATGATACAGTAGTAGCACCCTCTTCTGTAGCCACATTTCTAGTGACATCACTATATATTCTGTGACTGAAAAATGCAGGGTTTGCATCCAGAAAGTACCGTTCCCTTCTCTGGAAACCTGCTTCACCTCCCAGAGTGACTACCATTCCATTACAGTCTCTAGATCATAGGTACAAACCAAAATAAACAGTTGACTTTGATTCAGCACACAACTTTTGCAGTGGTGAAACACTAAACACCACAAAGCATCCACTATAAATTCTGAAAATATACTGTGCTGGTTTATATTTTTTTCTTTGATGCTTTTCTCAGTGTTAACTCTGTATCTTCTCAAAATTACACATTGTCAAATTAAGCACAGTGGGTGGCACATTTTGGTTGTTAAGTTAAACCATTGAAAGATAACTCATTTCTTATAAATTAACAAGTTTTTTTACAGCATTGCTGTCTTGATTCCACACTAAAAAAATCCACTTTTCCTTAATCTTTTAAACTTGGGTTGAGCAGAGTTTTAAGGTTTGCAGAGCTGTTCTCCAGCTGAGTGTTTCCTTTTAGATATGCACACCTCCTTGTTGGACATTCATTATCAAACCTTGTGTTTGCCTTTTATCTACAAGTCCTCTTCAGTGTTCAGCATAAACTACATGGACACCTTGCAGATTGACATTTCTTCATTCATGCTTTACCTTAAACAGCATGCGAAGACATCAAAGAAGAGGAGCCGACTTTGATGTTACAAAATGAAAAACGCCTCGTGATTTGCCAAGAGCAGGGGAATTTGTAGTTTGCTCTTTTTTCCCTTAAAGAAATACTACTGCTTTCCCCATGAATATGTGAAAATCTGCTATTTTTACCAAACTTGTATAAACATTTTGTTCCTGGTAGAAAACAAGCCACATCTCACGGCAGCCCATTAAATACAGACCTCAGTGCCTAAACTACAGTGGTTTGAAGGAACACACATACTTTATTTAATAAAGAGCTTATTTGTTTTGCACCTGTGACTTTGACACAGTCCACGTGTCATGACCCCCAGCATCACCTCACTAATACTGATAATAACAGCACATGCGCTGTGTTTTTCATTCACGGATCACTAAGAGGGATTTAGAAAAGCATGGTCAGGCCTATGCTGTAGATAAAGCAATTGTGCAGTAAGAGATGTTATTTGGTTTGGCCATGGTATCAAATAGCCAGCAATAAAACAGAGCAGCCCTGATTCCTATGTGGATTCTTGACTCGGCAGCTCACTCTGGTCGTGAAAGGCAATGGTGCTCAGCCCTGTAACAGGCACAAAAATTGCCAGTAACCCTGGGAAGAGGCCAGTAGTAGCTTATCAGAAGGTGCTGAACTCCACACTGGGAAAGATTCAATTTGGTTCGTAATTTCTGTTCATATTACCTTGAAAGGGATCAAGGGAGTTTTCTTTTGCACATTTTCTTTCGCATGTTTTCTTTCATTGTTTCAAGTGAAGAGCTACCCTGTCCTTATAAGGACAGTAGGAATGTACATAATTAGTCCAAGGCTAGAGAATAAAGATATTAAAAATGAACATTTGCTACTGATTTCCCAGATTGCAGTGGAACTGAGAAGAGTATCATGAGAGGAAAAGATATGTAATTAAATGTGATTTGTTAGAATGCTGCCTAGCTAGGTCATTGCATATGTATTATTTGACTGTATTGCTTCGATGTAAAGCACACAGTTCCTCTCCCTGGTACAAAATCCTTTGATTAACCAGCCTCCCTTCATTGGTAGAAGGGGCCAGCCCTTCTGTTGTTTAGCTGCCGGCAGTGTTGCTTGTGCTATTTCTTTAAGACTCTTCATCAGATGTGGTTTGTCAGGAACATGCCTAGACTGTAAGTCAGAATACAGCTCATTTTCTTTGTTGTGCATTTGTAATGTGCTGCTCCAAAAGGAGAGGAATGAAAACTTTGGTCACACTGTTAATCTGCAGGAACTACATTTTAAGCAACTGGATGTGAGTACACTCTGCACATACCATAGTGTCAGCTACTCCTTTCAAATAGAATTTTATCAATAGTTGGTGCCAATGCAAGAATATATGTCAAATATTTACCCCAATTGATACAGCAAGAATGTATTTAGCCCAGACATTCTGCTGTAGAAAGACCTTTTAATTTCAATTTAGGGCCTGAAATTTTCCAAGCCAGCATGTATAGTTTACCTCATTTCTTGCAGTACTGTACTTAAACACCAGCACAGATACGATCAGTTTGACAATGTGGTTCCAGTGCTATAGGTTTTCTACTCTAGGCTTTTACCCTGGAGCAACTGCTTTGCATACCAAAAAGTCTGAAAGTGAAAGGGTTACACTTGCTTGAAGGTCCACTTGAATGACTGTGAGAAAAAAGCCAAAATGGTAATCAGATCCCTATGAGATCATATGGAAAGCAGCCATGCCTATTTGACAGTCTTCTGATGTTGCAGGGGTCTGTAAAACATTTAATGACTGGAGTTTCAATAAGTTGAGATTTGTTGTGAGTACTGTAGAGAGCATTCATCTTAGATAAAATGCTGCCTGGTAATGCTCTTAGCACTACATGAGCCACAATGCAATCGAATATCCATGGTGATTTAGGCTTGCACCACCATCTCAGTGAAGGGGATGCAGGATTTTCACAGCTACACAGCAGTATTAATATAACTATTCATTACAATTCATGGGAGGCCTGATCCAACTTCTGTCAGAGTTGAAGGAAAGATACCATTTGATTTTACCGGGAGTTTGGATGGGGTTTTGTGTGTCTAATCCTGTAACTGCTCTACATTGCTGCAGCAGCTTTCCAACCTTCAGATGAGAACCCTGCTGCCCAGGTGGCACCTATGTGGCTGATAACCTGATCTGATTACCCAGTGTAGCCCAAGTTATCCTAATTCTGTCAGACAACTAAGCACGGGTACAGAGAGGTTTAATAGCTAAACCTTGTCTACCTTGCTTTTATTTTATTCAAACCTGTGAAGTTCTGACTGACTTAGAAAATTAACTTAGCCATAAACCGGGTTGATGTCTGCCTCTGAAAGAAGCAAATGAGTAGGGTTTTGAAGATGGCTCTGCAAAAAAAGACAGATGTGACTGCAGGTGAATGAAACCCAAATAGCTCAACTCACAACATACCATCTCTTCTGACTCAAAGTTTGCTGGAAGCCAAGAGAAAATCCTTGTTAGCCTATCTTCATCAAACATCAAACAACAAACAACTGTTAACCAAGCTAAAAATGGACCTAGATTAAAGAGCAAATTACTCACACAGGTTAATCCAAATAACCACTTCCACTTTCTTGCAAAAATCCAAACCCGTAGACTGTCAGTGGACCTTATAAAATGAAGAAATCTGAAAGGCAGTTTATGTCTCTCAGGTGTTTAAAAGAAAACACCGTTTTATACTGTAGTTTCTGGTTTTGATACCACTACTTAGTAGCAGAACAAGAAAGATTGTAGGTACAAAGGCTAAAAGAGCATAAGGTTCTATTGTGTTCTGTCTGCCTATACAAACAAAATATCCATTAGATTTAAAAGAGAGAGACACACACACAATGTGCTTAAAAATGTTTTTTTTTGTAGTGTAATTTAGACCTTACAACATCCACATGGTAAAAATTATCTGGACAATTTTCTGCACTGCTAGAGCCAACCAACGAAAATGGATGCCTGTGATAAAAGAGCAGTGAGTTTTCAGAGGTGGCTCTTGAAATAAGCCAGGTTTCAAAATGGAAGCCTTAGAGCATCAGCCCTTTCCCCTTGGCTGACAAGCACTTGCTGAAGAACGGAAGAGGTTTTTCAGCTGGTATTTTGAGTGTCAGGTTAAAAAAACCCAACCTGTGAATTAAGGCCGATTTTGAGGAGAATGATATTGCCTAAAAATACCATTGTTAGTCCAGGGGGGTTTTGACAGACTTGGAAGATTTCTGCAGCACCTTCTGACTGTATGAAGTTCTGTGTGTGTGACTTAGCTTTTTTATTTCTGCCATTTGGAGTTCAATCTCTGTCACTGTTGCCCTCTGCATTCAAATCCTTTGTAGACTCAATACTCCTGACACTCATTGTTATTCTGCTCTCTGCTTTCAGTGTTATTCCAGGAAGATTACCTCCTTGTCAAAGCACTGACTCAGTCTACCTTGGAGGACTCTTTGTTGATCTCTAGGGTGTATATGAATCTTTCTGGTTTCTCTGTTGTTATTAGCTGGCCAAGGCTTGCCAGCACTAAAATGTCTAACAGAAAAATGTTCACAGTATTATTTATATCACTTATAGTAATATCAAACAATTTAGTGCTCTGCTGTGCTTGAAGGTTGTACATTATTGAGCACTGTTTATCAGCGTCACATTCACTTCCTTTCACACACCCACCCCCCTTGCTGCTAGCACCCATGTACAATACTACAGCATCTTTTTCAGGCTGCCAATCAGATGCTGTTGAAAAGAATTGTTGGAAGGCATAAGGATTAGCCAGGGGAAATCCTAAGTGCTCCCTTTGAATCCCAGGCCAAACACTGAAAAGTACACCATCTACAAGCTGTATTTATCCTTTTTTCTTGAGCTCAAAGTGAGGCCTGGTCACATTACAAATCACCACAAATATCCTCATTATGTATTAGCCTAGCCTTAAAGAAACTTTTGTCAGTACCAACTCAGCTGCAAGAAACTCTTTCTAGCAGAAGACTAGAGATGGCAAAGCAAAGGAAGCAGACTAAATTCTGGAGCAGCAGTTATGCCAGTTTAAGATGCCTACGTCCTGGCACAAACTATGCCTTTGCAGTGGCAGCAGTACACTTCTCTACCAGTATCAGTGTGTTCAGGCTATGGAACTTTCCCAGTCTGAATGGGCCTAATTTCCAGGAATGGTTTCAGCCAGCCCCAGGACTCTCTGAGCTGCAGCCAACAGGGTCTGCAGGTCCCTAAGGCTAGGCTGCAGCTCCTCCTGCTTCTGCACTCCTTGCAGCCTCCTTGCAGCCCTGCCAGCACCCTCTGATACCCCAGCATCTTGCTTGAACATACTCAGCAGCTCCCCAAGAGGAAAAGCAATCCCTCTGCTCCCTCCCTGAAAACCCACCCCCTAGTAGAAGGCTAAAACCAAGGACAAAAGTAGAAAACTAAATACTGTGCAGTCAATAAATGGCAAATGAATCATCAAAATTATAGTAGCAAGACCATTGCCCTGCACAAGGGACTGGGAGTTTATGAAAGGACAGAATCACTTGTTTCCTGCAGGCCTCCCGACAAGCTTCTGACTGCTGAGAAGCCTTGGGAAGTAACTTCTTAATGGTCAGGTTTACATCCCACCCATTAAACACATGCAGCCCTGGCTGCTGTCAGAATTGCAATGCTAAGCTAAAATACCTGCTAGCATTGCCTATTTTGGTAGTATTTGTTTAGTGCAGATTTGGGACCTCTATGAGGCATTGTGATCTCTAGAAATTTCATAAATAAACCAGCTCATTACTAGCATAATTACCTGATCTCATGTAGCTGTAAACCCTGGTTAAGGAAACTGATCCATTTCCTCCACACTGACAGATAATGAGTATTACACAGCAGTGACGTGAACATTTCTGTTAAATCTTTTCAGCATCTCTGAAATCTTCCAGGAAACAAGGGATATGTTGTATTTCTTGCTTAGCACTACAGCTATAGTACATAGTACCACTGCAATGTCAGACTCTCATTTACCTTCCCCCAATTGCACTTGCTGTTGCAGTTAAGGAAGAAGAACAGCTTATGTATATTTAAAGACTGAAGAAGTGTTATCACACTTTGAACTATTACATCTGTCAATCTAAAGATGTTATCTACACACTAGTCTCCTTACCAGAAGAGCTCAGAAGTAGGAACTAGATGTGCAAACTCCTTCAGCAGCAAGCAAAAAAGGAAGAGAGGGAAGAAAAGAAATACAAAAAATAATTAACACCCCCCCAACCCCCCATTCCACTGCAAGTGGCCAACACAGCAAATTACAGCTGACACTGTTATTACTAATTGAAGTCCTACTATATCAAATGAAATGCTTAAGGACTTGACTGGGTCTAACCTCTCAGTGGAGATATGAAACTCAATCATGATAAAATACATGAGCAATTTAGCCTCTTACTGTAAAGAATACAATTTTATCTGATTCATCAGTGGCACAGCAGCCTTAATGATATGTTCTATATGTTAGTGAGGTCTAACAGCTTACAGGACACCCAGGTCTCCTGTGCATGCAGATGTAGCTTTGCTGATTCATATTTCCCTCAAGGAATCTCCACTATTGTGGACAGTACAGTTCAACAAGTTCAGGCTGAGCACTTAGATCTCAAAGAATGAACAATGGGGCTCTTCCAAAATTAAATCAGAGATACTTTAGAAAGAAAGATCACAATTAAAAAAAAAAAAAGTGCGTTTGTGTGTCTCCTTGTCATAACTTAATTACTGGGAATCAGGAATGAAACAGGCAGTAATGATACTGCCTTCTGAAAACTCAAGATTTCAGCTGAGACGTTTAGCCTGGAATGAAAATAGAATTAAATTTAAATTCCAGAATTCACTGGAAGCTGTACTGTAATAAAAGAAAATTTGAAGTCAGGCCTATGCTTCTAATTGAAGCAACTTAGCAATGCAAACATAGAGCTGACTATTACACTTGAAAGAGAGAGATTTTCTTCACACTGAGCATTTTCATCTTTAGGTCTCTATCTGAACATCATTACAAGCAAAGAATTCAAACCTGTCACAGTCCTTCAGCTTCACAACTTAAAATCTGCTGCAGAGCCACAGTTGTGCCACGCCTTTCTCTCTTGAACTCACTACTTCTGCTTTCTGTTGGAGCATAAGAGACTTTGAAACATCAAAAATTAATTTTTGAAGATGATTTTCAGATTTTCTTTTTTTTTTCATGTTTATCCTTAAGATAATTTTCTACTCAGAACTCAGAGTCTGGCTCTCATGCAGTCTACATCAGAAGTTACCAGAGCTACAAACCAGTTAGGAAGTAAGCTGACCAACTTAACCAAGAGTCACCCCGAAGGAAAAAAGAAATGACTGAAAGACATCAGGGGAGAGAAAATAAACTAAAATAAATTCCATTCTGCTGTGCTAAGCTGGTCGGAGAATGCCTGCTTCCCCTGTATAGGGTAAAAATGCCTAATATAGCTGTCTGGGAAAAGTAAAATGCAGGCAAGTAAGCTCGAAAGTTCTGAGCAATTTTCACACTATTAGTTGGCAGTGCTGCTGATGGCCCCTTACTGACAACAGAGGCCATAGTCCCCTCCTGGTTATGAAATGGCTCAGTGTCCAGACCCAGCCACTCACCATGAGGGCAGCATCAACAGGGCTGTGAGGGATCCCCTGCCAGCCATAGTGAGACAAACCAAATGGTTATTTTTATCAGTGATAGAACCAGAGCTGATCAAAACAAGCAGAAGGCACTGTTCTGTTTGGTCTGTACACTTTGTACGCTGCCACTTGAGAACTTAATTAGAGAGCATGCTTTATGTTTCTATCTTTAGTCTGATGGCGTACAGCTGTTCTTTTCAACATCGCTGCCTACTGCCCTTTCCCTGCTGTTGGGGTACGATTGTAAACAGACATGGTGAAATCTTCCCAGGTTTAACCCTTTGCCAGTGTGGCTTCAGCTTACTGATGAGCTGCCAAACCAGGAAGTTCTGGCCCAAATCATGAGGTAAATCATTTCACTACCTCATGGGAGTTTTGTTTAATTGCAGATACACCACCAGCACTAGGACAGATTGCACAGCCTCACATCCCAGAGTAAAACTACCCTCCAAAGCCAAATGTTGAAAAATAATCACCCTTCTGAGGGCAACCATACCTCCTCACCACGCCTCAACCCTACCATACCTCATACCTCAGCTAAGGGGGCATAGCTGGTATTGCCTAGGGGCTGTGGTGGCAGAAAATGGCGGATCCCACTGCAGCTCAGGTGGGTTTGAGGCAGAAGAACAAGCCCTGGATGTGAAAATGCATAGTGAAAGTACGAAAGGATATAGCTTATTTCAGGGTATAGAGGCCTGGAGCTTTCCTTAGAAGATTTCTGTCATGGTTTTAAGCTCAGCCGTAACTCAAAAAAACACGTAGTCTCTCTCTCACTGCCACCTTCCTCCCCCCACCCCACTCACAGAGAGATGGGAAGGAGAATGGAAAGAATGTAACTCCCATGGGTTGAAATAAGAGCAGTCCAGTAACTAAGGTATAACACAAACGACTGCTGCTACCGCCAATAATAATAATGATAAGGGAAATAAAAAAGGAAGAGAACACAACTGCTCACCACCCGCAGACCGATACCCAGCCGGCCCAAGCAGTGATCTAACCCTTCCGGGTAACTATCCCCAGTTTATATACTGGGCATGACGTGCTGTGGTATGGAATACCTCTTTGGCTAGTTTGGGTCAGGTGCCCTGTCTCTGCTTCCTCCCAGCTTCCCCTCCTCCCTGCCAGAGCATGAGGCTCAGAAAGTCCTTGGTCAGAGTAAACATTACTGAGCAGCAACTGAAACCATCGGTGTTATCAGCGCTGTTCCCATGCTGAAAGTCAAAAACACAGCACTGCATCAGCTATTAAGAAGGCGAAAAATGACTGCTACTGCTGAACCCAGGACAATTTCCCACCATAACAGATGGTGACCAAGACTGTGCAAGGATTTAAGAATAAAAAAAACCCCAAAGCAAACCAGGGCTGAGGTTGTGATGGTCTGTTCAGGCTGGAGTGCAGGAAAGAAACACCTACTGAAGATGACAAGCTGGCATTAAACGCAAGCTTGAGGAAAGACTCAGCAATGAGGCCTGAGCTCCCACTTCTGGTTGCCTATGTGTTTAGCATCAAGATGAGCATCAGCACCCCTTTGCCCAGCAGTTGCAGAGCAGGAAGAAATACAAAGCTGACTTTATAGTCTGAAGGCGCCAAGGGAAGAAGAGAATGCACCTCTGCAGTATGTGTGATAGATGAAGTCTTCTTAATCTCTTCGCTTCTGTAATTTCTCACACAGGGTGTCATAGACTTGTACTTTCAGCTGAGACATTTCCACCTCCCAGCTGCAACGCAGCCGGCATCCCTGAGCCCAGCCATAACCCCCAGTTCAAAGCGCAACTAATTTTTCTGAGCAGTTAAGAAGTTACACATTCATCTACTCCCAAGATTTACCATACCAGTATCCTCCACCTCCTGCCTCCCCCCAGCCTCCATTAGTTTTCGTCTCTTGTAATCATTTTTTTCCTCACATCCTAGAAATTCCTTCCTTGCTACATTCACAGTGATGTTAACGTCAGGTGCTGCATATCATGCCACACTCATGAGCTTTACATTCTTACGACATGGCAGACTTTGATACAATTACAGCTTGGCTACATACCTTAATTTACGTTACAGTATTGCTGTAGTGATATCAGAGACAAATGTTTAATTCACAGAACCTCAGTTTCAAATTACAGTCCCTGAATGCAAACAGCAGACTCCTATATTTTTTCATCAATTTCTTAGTTCATAAAAATCAATTTTTGTAGAGTTTTTACACTGTACATAAAAGACTGTGGCATCAATTAGCCTTAATTCTTTTTTTTTTTTTTTTTGGAAACCTCTTTGTAGGAAAATCTCATATTTCAGCAATTTGCATTATCCACACAATCTGCTTTGAAGTTCTAAGTTATGGTAAGAAAAGGATCCACTTATCTGCACATAAAAAATGTTCAAAGCTTATAAATTCCCTGAAACAGATGTACATTATCATTGGATTTGCCTTTCTCTCTCTGCTGTTGCATGGCTAATAGAGTTTTGTGTGCCCCCTCACATCCTCCCCATTTAGCATCTTTTCTCTACAGAAGCATGCACCCTACTGTGCCAGTCCGCACTTCAAAGATTTCTGTCTATCTATTAGAAACAAAGCACAAAGTGAGAACATATGGCCCCTTTTAAATTTCCCACATTTAAGTCAATATTGTTTCTTTTCTCCTTTGGCAAAGAAACATAATAAGGTTTATCTTCTCCCTTCCTAAATCTGCTGGCTCTCTGAAACTGCTTGTGCCAATTCAGCAGTTACTTTGCAGTATCAGACTTGGCAGCACATATGAAAACAAAATCTCTAATTTTTAAAATTGCTTTTATTCCTTCAGATCAAGAAGATGCATTTAAATGATGAAAAAGGACAAAAATGTAACTGCACACTTTCAGATAAGTAGGTTTTAAGCCCATGAAAGGGCACAGCAGAGAGTCAACAGCAAAAAAAAAATTGTCTTGTTCTTTTCATGGTGACATCTTTCAAAACATTTCCTATCCCCAGCTAAAGGGATGGGAGAACATTTTGGAAGTTATGGCCTTACCGAGTACAAGCATCTCCTTGTCCTGTGTGCCAGAGCACCCACAGACTGGCACTGAGGGCAGTGATTAGGTAGTATGAGGCAGCGAAGCCCCTCTTGAGAAAAAGGAAGTTAGTTGACTCAGATTCATTCATACTCGTAAAATTTTTGTCAGGGTTACACACATAGCGAACATACCCGGAAACAGTTAATGTGCGTGGAAATTTCAGACCACTTCTTTGGAATGACTCCATCCTGCACATCCTTGGGGAAGTGGATAACAGGGCATGCAGGATGTTCATGGTGAGGTCGGCTATTCAGCGGATTTCCTTTACATTTGTGGGCAATAAAAGTGATATCTATATGAACAAAGGCTCCAAGTAAAGTAAACTTCATTGACTATTGTTAGAAAGATCAGCAGACACATAGTATTCTGTGAATGCCAAATTTATGATTTCGTTACAAGGAAAGGGGTTGCAGTGATGATGTTTTTAGCAGACTAAAGTATGAAAGTCTTGCCCCGCTCCTGAAAACACTATGACTCACGCTTTTAAGTCATAGTCACTAGCTAAAATGACTATTTTGGACTCCTAACTGTCGAGATTGTAATATTTAAATTAATTTATTTTAGCATCCATTTATCTGACCAGGAAAATTCTTGTAAAAACCTGTCCCTGATCAGTGCAAGCTATGAGTGTCCCAGGGCCATGACTCCAAGCCTAAATTACACTAAAAAGAGTGTAAATTGAAGTACCTCTGTTTATATCTGCTGATCCAGTAAAACTGCACAAAGTTTCCATTGAAACCCATGTAAGTCACATATGCAGAGCCACTGAGGGTTATGGCCTTAACAGATGGCACACTCAAACAGCAAGAAGTTGTGATTATAGACATCAAAAGTAAAAAAAATTCCCTGAGAAGACTGTAAAGAGACAAGAGGAATGTGAGGCCCACAGTGCTGCTTTTGCTTCTCTTCATACTGCTGCACTTACTGGAAACTCCAAGTCTCTTTAATTGAGCTTTTCCTCCCCTCCATTCCTCGCAGGGTGAGAGGGTTAATTGCTTCAGACTGAAACATTACAACTTTCACACTCCTGCTTCCTAATGGCACGTTGAGTATGCAAGGGTGCCCTGGGCAAGCATTGCACAGGAGTCCATACAGCACTCACAGAAGGGTGGAATAAATACCTCCAGTCCCCATGGCCATGGGTATCTATAAAGCACCGTATCTGCAACTTTAAGAATCAGCACTGGACAAGTGAGACCTTAATGCTCAATTGCCATAGCATTCCACTGTTTATCTTAGTTGCACCAGCGTTACCAGTTCTGGTTGTTAACAACCTCAAGTGGCACTTTATTCATCTATCAACAGTCTTATCCTGTGAACAACCAAGTGAAGAACGATAAACACCCACTCCAGAGACACTTTGCAGGCTTAAGCTAAAGCCCACAGAAAGACAGTTCACAGAACTCCAGTGAGAACAGACAAAATACAACCTCCAAAACAACATTTTAATCTACAAAGTTTTATTTGTCTTTTTAAACTTGTAAACAATAAAAAGAGCTTATCAAATATCTGAAATTAGTACAAGAAAAAATGGTGACTCATATAGCAAACTGCAGTTGAAGGTCCAAATTCCAAGACATGCATGGGACAATTCTGGCTTCCATTTGTGAAGCTGAAGACAAATTTGGCCCAGTTTGTTTGGTGTTTTATTAGAAAATTCACAAAGCCTCAGAGTGCTATACTTCTTGAATGGAACAGAATGGGGAGGATTAAGTGCAAGAATAAGCACTCAGCACCAGAAGGATCTGAACCCCTATCTTCATCCACAAAGTACAGGCTCACCAAAAGAGTACATCTCTTAGCTGATAGCACTTACAGACTGCTTTGGCTATACGGACTAGGCACTCAGAGGAAGACACAGACCCCACTCCACAGGCATGTCATGAAAATCAGAAAGCACAGTGCACATCATTACCATTAAGCCTGTTATTGTTAACGTTTGCCCATTGCCAAATTTATTAATCCCCTTAAAACATATAGAAGCTTTGGGCAACGTCTGACCAACTTATGTATGTTTGCAATCAAACAGAAAAAGAACTGAGGCTACTATTCAAAACACATTCTACAGGAATATTGAAAGCATCTGTAGAAACACATTCCTCTGCTTCTAAAAAAACTTCCCTCAGCTTGGACAGAGACTTGGGAACCGGGGCATCATCTATTACCCTGTTACAGCCCTAGTGGTGATAATCTACAACTTCTCTTCCTTGCGTCTCCCACTGCACACTGGAGATTGACCTCTTCTAGGAAGTCTTCAAGCTTTCCCAGTGAAAAGCATTCTATGAACTACTCTTGCTGTTTTATAAGCAATAAATGTACCATAAGAGATTAAAAAAAGTAACATGAATATAGTTTCTCCATACAGTGTTTTCCTGCCTCTTGTCTGTCTCCCTCTGCACCTCTATCAGACAGTTCTATGCTATCCATACATCTCAAATCTTTACATCTTTCCCTTGTCAGTCTTTCTTCACAGCTCTAACTTTCACAGTAATCCATCTCATAGTCCTTAAGTCCTGCTATTTTAAAGCATATTTTAAAACTCATCCATATGATTTCTATCATTTTAGCTCAGTAGGATCAAATTATCTAAATTATATAGAAATATAAAAGTACATTAAAGCATAATTGAAAACCTCATTATTTAATAACTATAATCCAAATTTCAAATAAGATGCATTTCAATGTCAACTAAATAATTTCAGTATAAAGTTATTTGCTCTTCTGTGTCTGTTCTTTTTAGCTCATTTTTAGCACATTTCAAATGTACACAAGCAAAAAAAAAAAAAAAAAAAATCAAAACCAAAAACCAAACCAGCCCCTTCCAAGTCAAATCAACTGAACATTTGTCAAATATGCAAAAAAAAAAAAAAAAAAAATTGAAAACCTGAGGCTGGTTTTGCGGCCAAGTGCATTAAAAAAGGAATCTTCCAGAAGATGTTTAGAAAACACATGAAGTTCAATTTTTATTTCACGGCTTTTCAAACATGTTTCTGCTTGGTACATTTAAAAAAAAAAGGGAGCCTGACAACTAACAGGATGCTGAATATGACTTGGTTCCCAGCTAAACCATGAATAAGTGATGTTTGAAAACATATTTTCAGATCTTGATTAATTGCATCAAGGTAATTAAAGGTGAGACTTGCTTAGCTGACACGTTTCCAAACATGAACATTCTTGCCTGTACGCCAGGCAAAAAACATGGTGAATGTTTTGCAAATTTTTTAGCATGATGAATTTTTCTGAAGTATAGTGTTGGCCACAAGAGGCCTAACTTTCCTGCTAATTGGAACACAAACGAAATCTGTCATTCAATAATTGAGGTACACAGTGACATATGGAGAACAGTAAGCATTTGCGTATCTGTATGTTTATGCGGCAACTTGCAGACTGCTGAGCATACATAGTACTTATCCCTTTACAAAAGATCACCTCTGTCAGAATCCATCTTGTGCCATTCACTAACTTCTGCTAGGTGACACACATGTGTGTATATACATATATACACACACACACATATATATACACACACATATACACCTTTAAAGTACTCCAGCTATTCTTAGCTGTTCTGTGCTTATGATGACTACAGTAGGAAGGCAGTTATAGCAGGCATGTATTTGGCTTTTTAATTTGGTGTGGCCTTAAGAGGCTGGTTTGCCAATATGCCAGGAGAACCTGTACTTCATCATCGGAGGGCAGAACTGGGTCTTCATTTTTAATAGTGACTAAATAATGTGGATGTTTCAAAAACATCTGGAAGTGCCTTGAGGTCCTCCAGTGACATCAGTATAAAGCACAATATTTGCTGCTAATCTTCATTAACTTACCAGCTTGATCTCTTACAGTAAAATTTCCATTTAATATTAGCTACTACAAAGCCATCAGCAGTAAAATGCATAAAAAATAAATACTGAAATCACTGTCCACACGTTATGTAGACTGCAAACCCACATTCCTGGAATGAAATTATAGGTACTCTGAAGCCAGTGGGAATCTGGCAGTCTTCCCAAAGATTTCACTAGGACAAAGATTTTACTTCATTACTCTTAGCTTAGTTTACTTTGTGTAAGCTGGTCATGAAGTTGTGAGAAGAACTTAGCAATATTCATTTTCAAAAAAACCTGGCTTCCCAAAAATTGTAGCTGGTAAAGGTGAGCAAAATTTTTCCACTGAAATCTTTTTCAGCAAATAGTGCAAATTTTGGGATTCACTTTGTTTTGCTGAATTGCTTTTTCGTAAAAACAGAACTAGTAAGTGAAAAAAAATAGAGTTTTCATTTGGAATTTCTTTATGCCGCTCCATTTTACTTTTAAATAATAATAATTTCTTTTTTTTTCCTCAGAAATGCAATTTTTTTGTTTAACCAGAAACTAATCTATTTTATATTCAGATTCAGCCACAGTTTTGAGCAACATAAAGAAATATATACATATATATTTTAAACAGTCTTCATATTTAAAAACAAGCTGAAGAATCAGTTATTCAACACAGGTCTAACAGTAAGGGACAAGAAATTTAACTTTGAAACTTGACAGTTTAAATATAAAACCAAAGCACACCCAGTCCATACCTTATGGCCTGATCCTTTTCCAAAAATGTTAACGCAAGCTCTTTCATCAGTGGGATCTGCAAGCACTGACAGCAATTGCAATAAGCCCCTGAAATCCACAAGAAGAAGGAAATCTACTTTCTGAACTAGTAAAACTTTAATTATCAGGGGGTTCTCTTGGCACAGTTTTTGCTGTTAAATAAATAAAGCATTTAGTCAAAACCATCTATATTTACTATAGAAAATACTGAAAAGCAAACATTTTTAAAAGATACGGAAATTTAAGATTCTGTGAAACAAAGCTGTGCTACATGATATTCACACTTAATGCACGTAACACAACTGCAACACAGTATGTAGATACTGTATGTCCACAGATGGCTGGTGCAAAGTTTTAGTATGGGGATGCCACGTTATTAAAATGTATTTGTATTTCACAGAATCTGAGCAAGGTAAAATTTGTCTGTTGAATCCCCAAATACAAGAAACCAAAACAGATCAAGGCAAGGTTATAATCAATGGTTAGTTGTGTTACATTTCAGAGTTGCCTTGGCACAGCTAGTACTGAACACTTTTCAATCAGATAGGATTTTGTTACTCGTGCTGTTATTTTTTCCAGCAAAATATCTTTGGGTGAAAGATTTATCCCCCTCTGTTGCCCCTTCTTAGAAAAACCCACAGTTCTGAAAGCACTCTTGTTCTCCAGAACATTTTCTGGCTTTCAGCAACAATCTGTGGTAAAAAAAATTGACTAAGCAATAATTCCCACCTCCCAGTTTTTTCTGGCAGGTGCTCCCCTGAAAAGAGAACAGCTTTAATTACATCTTCAAAACAAATAGCATGGCATCCCTTCTTAGATGGAATGTACACTTTTGTGTTTTGCATGCGGTATAATGTAAGTTACTTGAATACATCAGACTTTGTTAACACTATAATATAAATAAGCTTATTCCTTCTACTAGACATATAAATGCCATCTTTTTTTTTTTTTTTTTTTGTTGCAGTCCATAATTATATATACATTGAAAAAGAATGATACACAAGCAGCAAAAAGGCTTAGAATAGAACAACTCAGTGGTAACTAACCAAATTCGTGGTCTTTTCATATTTTCAATACAGAAAATTCTGCATATAAATATTTTTGGACTTTAGGAATTTTAAAAATAAACAGAACAGTATAGTTGTCACACAGATCAAACACATTTTAAAACCAGTTTGTTAGATTTAACAGAGCACACTGCTGACAGCTAAAAAAAACCAGAATAAAATAAACCAGATTTTTTAAAGAGGACAATAAGTCTAAACAGCTGCTGATCCAGAGAGACAAGAGATGGACCTAATTACCACAAAGCAGTGATTCCACAAGAAGGCAAGGCTTTCAATTTTTCTTTCAAGGTTGATGTCTCCATGTTCTTAGAAAAGACAACATGCCTCTAAAACTAGTCAGCAGTAATGGGGTAATACCCCATTTTGGACTGATCAAAGCTCTAGTCAGAAAAAAAATACCCTAGTGATAAAGGGCTTATAACAATGTGGGATAATTACATTTTACAATATATACTATAGACAAAACACCACAACACTTTAAATAATTAAAACCAAAACCAAATACTTTTATAGAACAATTACATTTCGATGTGAGGAGTTCTCTAATGTTCCAAAAGCAACACAGGTGTTTTTCAGTCACTTTCTACCTGCATAATGGTGATCTGTACAAAACACAACTGAATGTATTATAGATGTGGGCCCCATAGAAACTAGAACTTGGATGTACTGACCCTTTTTTTCACTTTTCCGGTTTACTTCTGACCTTCAAATTTCTCAGCAGCCAGTAAGGTCTTGTGAGTATGGTCTCATTTTCCTTCATGGAATGGAAGCCCTACGATATGGAAAAAGTAAAAGAGGCCAGAATGACTGTGAACGATGGTTTTTTATATATTGAATTGTCTCAAAAATTGGTAGGTGTGGGGGAAATTTAAATTGGAGCCACCTAAGAAAATGCCATGGCATATGCATCTAAAAAGTCACTGCTGTGGAAAAAAAATAATTATAATGTTAATATTCAAACCACAGATTTCTAAAACACAACAAAATGTACCTGAGAGTGTGCATATTTATATATATATATTTATATTTATACTTTATATATATTTGCCAACATTTAAAGTGAGAAAGTATATTTTCCTCAATTCTTTCTCAAAACAAAGAACTATGGATTTAAACAAAACAAAACCCTATACAACCTCTCTCCTTCTCAGACCCCCAAGAACTGTACTTATGGCCCAAGCACTAAAGTTTAGTGATGCTTTTGAAAAACCCATTTCACATCCTCCTCTTTCCAACGGTTACTCCAAACAGGATGGAGAGCAAATAAGAGGAAAAAAAAAAAGGGAAAAAAAAAAAAGAAGTATATTTAAATATTACCCAGTATATAACAACTATATTTGTGTCAATGAAGAATCTCCAAGAAAATAAAGTGTAAGTCATACGAATGTAGCTCTGTTGACAAGTATAGCTAATACTTCCTTGTAATTATTAAGATAATTTGAAAGGATGTGAACACAAACAGGCTACACGAACACAGTATATTAAAATTCCCCTTCTGTAGCATATTACAATCAATAAAAAGAAAATAAAATCTGAATAATACTAGAGGTAGCAGCTGTTTGTATTTTCTATTATTCCGAGTATCTCTGGAGTCCAACCCTTCGAACATTGCTCCCCTGATAGAAGGCTTGTGTGCGATCAGCCGACATACAGCAGAGTGGTAAGCTAGATGTCTGCAAGAGTGTTTGAAGTATCTTTCCTACCGCAATGGAAGTAGTACTTTTAAAGAAGTGCGTTGATGACCTGCATTAAATCACAGCTCAAAAAGCTATGGCTGTTTGCTGTTTTACAGC
This sequence comes from Psittacus erithacus, assembly GCA_009867235.2. Classification (NCBI taxonomy): domain Eukaryota; kingdom Metazoa; phylum Chordata; class Aves; order Psittaciformes; family Psittacidae; genus Psittacus; species Psittacus erithacus. The sequence goes on from WYDI02017301.1 coordinate 25,174, forward strand.
CACTTGAAAAAAAAAATAAACCCACAAGGTGTTTAAGTAAGCTATGCCATTCCACAACATATAAATAGGGTAAGTTTCAGGAGTTCTGTATAACCTCTAAAATATATGCTAGCTGAATATTAATGGAGTAACAATAATATTAATCATAGTAATGCCTTAGTTCTGGTATCACAAGAACACATTTCCTTCATATGGGATGATTTGTGGAGGATGTTGGTGGGATCTCTTCTATGACTGGTAGAAGTGATGGTAGTGGTGGTGGTGCTCGTGGTGGTGGTGGTGCTCATGTCTTTGTATCATCTGTCCAACTTGGCCTTCATATAAAATGACTGTGGGCAGGTCTCTCACATGTTCCTTTTCCACAACTGTCCCTGGAGAATGGAAGGTTTTGCACATTTGGTGATTCTCCTTTGCCCTCTGCTTATGCTTCTTGTGAGCCTGTTGAGACTGCAAGGGGAGGTAAGGAAGATTCTGGCCCGCCCTTGCACTAGGGGAAGCCATTGGCATGGGTGCCCCTTGAAAAGGTTTATTTCTAACTGCCCTTCCAGGATGCACAGGGGCAATGTATTTGCCTTGGGCCTTGGGAGATCTCACAAAGTGCTTGCTGGAGTCCTGGTTCCGCAGCCTCTGTTGAATTTCTGCAATCCTGGCATACGAACTTTCAGCCAGATTGATGTGGCTTTGATCTACCACTTGAGATTTCCTATGGTGCACATGGAAGGTTTCAGGTTCATGAGAACGGGATCTAGTCTGATTCACAACTCTGCATGGTGGGTCTTGTTTTTGAGCTGCTGGAGGAGATCCTAGGAAATAACAAGCTGAGTTAGTCATCTAGTATTTCAAAGTTTTAATTAGTAGCATGCAGCTGGCAGGGATAGCATTATTGGCAGAATGAATTTTTCCTAAGGAAGTGAACGTGATTATAGCTGTCTAGTTTAATTACACTTAATAATTCTGGCTAGTAAATAATACACAGACAAGTACATATCTATATAGGAGTGAATGTCTGTCTGTATGTATAAAAGTCTTTCTATTATCTTCCCCTGGTCATCATCTATCTGATATTCACCAAAATAATTGTGAATGGTATAGTAAAATCTTGGCAAAGGACAGGGAAAGGGAGAAAATTCTAATCTCTTAAATGTGCAGACAAAAGCCAAAATTCCAGGTATGAACCCACATTCTCAAATTTTTTGGTCAGTAGCTAGTACAAAATATATGCTGGTATCATCTTGGGAACAAACTCTAACATCCAAAAATCAGTCCTTGCCTCACCCATAGACTAAACTTAATTATTTAGATGTAGAGATTGTTCTCCTAGGCTAACCTCCAAGTTTAGCTACACAAACAAGCACTTCAAAGCAGGCCTGCAGCACATTAGCCACTCCATTGTGATACCACCTTCACTAGTAATTATCTTGCAGTATTCACACAGTCCAATTCCTTACAGTAAGTCACTAAAGACAAATCACACAGGTTCACAATTCACTGCCCCTGATGTGGAACAAGCAACTGAAGACAGGAAAGATGAAAAGGTAAATTACCAAATTACCTGGGCCAAACTTTGATGTGTAGTTTTCTATTCCTGCAAGATCCAAATAGTGGTTTCTCCTTTCAATGTTCTCATCAACACAATGACGATAGCACCCACTTTGCTCTGGATTGTTCTCACTCTGGTGATATCTGTCAGCAGGAAGCAAAATTACAGTTCAGCAGAACTTCTTTAAAGTTGCTATCACCATCTGCAAACAAACAACTGATGGCCCCTTTGAAGTGACATGAGTTGCTCACAAAGAAACAACAAACGCTTGAAATCCTGGATGGCTGGATTTGTTGATAGGCCTGAACTGATTGTTCTTTCCCCTCATATAAATCGACCCCGATGTTGCAAAGCAAGGGAGGTTTTCAAATTGCATTAGGCATGCAAAAATAAATAAAACTGTTCCTAGGGTTTATTACACTGTGACTTAGGGCCAAACCATTCAACCCAATCTGGACATGCCAAAGAAAACCTGCTCTTTGATTCATCACTGCTCCCACCACTGTGAGGAAGCACTGGGGCAAGCCTCATGTCAGGCTAGTCATGTGTACCTGCTGCAGAAAGGCAACAGTGCAGGTCCAGTAACTAGAGAGAGCCTGAGAAGCAAAGGTGTTGGTATGGCATCCACAGATAGCTGCCACTTTCCAAAATACAATTAATAGGGTCAGATAATAAGCTGGCTTCAGAATCTCAACTCCTTTTCCTGCTCAGCTTTGCAATTTTATTTATAGCAGAACTATTTCCTGAGAATGAATATCTGAAATACCATTCATTTATGAGGCAGAAAAAAATCAGGCAGAGGTTTACAGTATTGTAGCCCATAATGCCGAACAATTTAATTCAGCAATTTAAATGGATGTCTGCAGATATGAACAATATTTTCAATATAACAAACAGGATAAGCAGAAAACTCCTGATTAAGTTGCTGCCTGGCATTCAGATAGTTCAGTCTCCAAGGCCACAAGATAGGCTTCGCTATTTCTCTATGAGATTGCACTGATGTCAGTCTTAGACCAGAATTTGGCCTTGTATCGTACACCAGTTGCTAAATCTGGGCTGTCTACTGTATGGTGCCTAATACTCCGCTTTAAGTCTATTAACACATTTCCAAGTTTCCAAAGGCTGCTGATCCCACTGAGCTCTGGCACAAACTGCTTTCCTGGTCTAGTGTAGTACTGTTCAGGGACATTACAGAACTGAGTCCCCTGTGTCACTGTCAGACAGAGGTCTCCAGTTTCTTTGATAAAAGTTGCAAGACCTGACCTACCTGGAAGACAATTTTGGCTCTACTTTGATAGAGGTAGGTAGAGTCTCCTGAATGGAGGAGAGTGCCTGGATAGCAGGTAAGCTTTAAAGACTCTGAGGCAGCTTGAACTCCAGAAGTGACATGAGGTACTGTCAAAAATGAGGGAATGTCCAGATATCCCTTATTCTTTTGGATACATAGCCAGCTCAGTACCTTTCTTGCCCCAGACACACCTTTACAAGTTGTTACACTTTCACAGATCTACATAAAAGGTCTCTGAGGCTAGACCCTGGGTAATTTAAATTGCCAGGCACGAACTGCCTGTGGAAACCACTGGGACTTGCACACACATGCTGCACACAACACATAGTTAAGCCAGAAAAAAACATCACTGGGTTTGATTCAACACAATAAAGCAACACGGTATACAGCACTGTCTGTCAAAAACAAAGTTAGCAGGGAACCTGTTTTTTTGCTACTGTAATAAATCCTATCTCTCATGAAGACAGTAGAGAAAAACTATGCCAGTACTGCCACACTCCTGAATTCCAATAGCTTTCTTACATGCAAGATGCCATTCAACAACATTCAGGCAAAAATAAATGGTGAAGCAATTATATACTGATGAGAGCTGCGCTCCACTGTCAAAGAGAACTTGAAGTCAGAGAACTGAAGCAGCTGGCATCCAGCCCCATGATACTCTCCTATCTACACATGGGAAGATGGGAAGACACAGGCATGCATCAACCATGCATCAAGCATGGTGTGTAAACATATACAGTGTCGTTACTGGTTTTTGGTTTGGCTTTATTTTAATTAAAAAAGGCATCTGCTTAAGTGTTTGTGGAGCGTACAAAAGCCCTTTCTAAAATTTCTACCCTGGGATGTCATGCTGATGGTAATAAGCACACAACGATATAGCAGCAAGGGGAACAGCGCAGTGATAGAGGCCTGGGTAGAAAAATGCAAGGACATTGCCTGAAAGCTATACTCATTGACAACACAGAGTTTAAGCCAGTCAGGAAGAAATCACTTCAGCAGGAAAGAAAGCAAGAGTGAGAATGTGAATCTGGGGGTAAAAAGAAGATGTTTTAGTGGCTGATGTGAAATATGAACTAGACTGGCACAAAGATTCCCAACCCACAAAGCTGCCTGCCAGTGCTCTTCCACCATCCATTTTGCACTACACATGCCAGGCAAACTAGCTATGAATGTAGCCACTTATCTCAATAGTTGTATTAGCCCTAAAGGTGAAAACTGCCTGTAGCTTCCAGGAGATGAAAAATCTAACCCATCTATCTCCCACCTTCAGGATAAAAACACTTTTATCCATTTTATCTTTAATATCAATCACATCTTGCCTAGAATTCCTAAGTGACTGAATTACTGAAATCTGCGCAGTTCTCACAAAGTCCTCATTGCTGCTTTCAAAGGAGAAGCCTCTGCATTAACATCATGAGATTCTGTTATGAGCCTCAGGGAGCTTTCCTAAGGGTCAGCAATTTGGCCAGAGTTTGCAAACATCCCTGCAACACACACAGTGTGAACAGGACATTCTTCGTCCTGTCCACATTTTATGAGATGCAACAAAACATGTTAGATACTAACAGTTGTCTGATGCTGATCTGCTCAGCTCAAGATACAGATTTGCTCTGTCTAGGAGGCCTCTATTCAAAGGGATGAGAAGGACATACATACAGCAGAGCCAAAATTCTAGCCCAACATATAGATGCCACTGTGACTGTGGATTTAAGGAAATGGCTGCTGTTCATAAAACCACTACATTTGCAAAACCAGGACTTCAAGGGAATTTTTGCAACTGAAAGGGGATTTTTGCAACAGATTATCAAGCAAAAAACAGGCCTTTAAATTCACACAGGGCAAACCTTTGCTAATGGGCAGAGGGACTCTGAATACTACATTGAGGCCAGCAAGCAAAACCATGGAGTATTCTTTAGTTCACAGAAGATTTTGTTCCTAACAGAAGACTAGAAATCATTTTAGTCTCCTTTTAATCTGAAATTTGATTGTACTGGGATATACTCACAGGGACAACTCACTGCCATTTTCACTCTATCCAAAAAATGGAGGCACTGTTTTGTTGTCGTCTTTAATAACACTGAAAGCTCCTTCTCCTGATAAATGTATTATGTATTTGGACAAATCTCTCTAAATCCAAGGAAAGCCAATAGTGGATTTTTATTTCTTTCTTAAATTTGCGACTGAAGAAACAAATGTAACAAATGATTCAATGTCATTGCTGTAGCACTTCAGTGAACAGTTTCCTCTGCTTTAGTGTTAAAATCCTAAAACAGATCAAACCTATACACCAAGATGGCCTGTTTGGTGCAACTGCTCAATGTTCAAATCTATCAAAGTTATCTGCATTTGACGTGTTTTTCTATCCAGTAGAGTACCAAATTCAGAAAAGGAATAGTACATGTCCATGTAACTGAGCGATTAACATTTTTCTTAGCTATAAAAAATTTTAGTACCTGAAAAATACATTGCAAATGATTATCACATACCCTGAAGTTCAGTGCAGGTAATATCTACCAGGTAGGCAGAACCCTTGGTAACAGGATAAATACATATGATTACACATGTTCAGAGGAAGAAGGCCTGTTCTGGACTGGCACCCAAAATAATATTGTGCATTCTATTAGGGAAGAACTAAAACTGTTTTTTTTTATTTAATCCATAGATGGCTGCAAGTGCACCTGCATCTCGTCATAAAAGAAGCCCACTGTGCTTGTGCTTTACTGGAAATGGATGCACCCTGAGTCACACAGGCTGGAGTCCATTGAAAGACACCAGACATATTTTTTCCAAGTTGTGAAATGTATTCTGAAACTTACAAAGACAAGAAAAAGTCCAAATTTTCCTGTAAGATTACGTTAAATATATTAGTTCTAAGAAAGTAGGCTAATTCCTCATGGGTACTACCAAATAACTAATTCTGCAAACGATAAGTTGACCTCAAGCTGATGTGGCAGCAGGGAAGCATGGTTTCTAGCAAGTGGGAGTCAGTAGAGATGGCCACTTTGCTAAGTCACTATGGAGGCCAGAGAAAGGCAGGAGTTGGCCTCTGTGGAGATTAAAAGCATTTGGGACACTTTTAGCCAAAGGAGGTGCTATACACTCCACTAGTAGGCACAGTATTTGCAGATAACATCTAAAAAGACATTGCATGTCCTCCAAAGAGCCAACAGAAAAAGAAAATTTGGGTCATCCATCGATTGTACAGATTTGCTTTTTGGGTTTCATTTTAATATACAAAGTATTCACCCCTGGAATCTGCTGACAGTTCCATAGTGAGAATCCTGTAATTCCTTTGTTTTAACATACTTTTAAAAACTAAAGCAAGGAAACAAACAAGAAATCAATGGTTGAGGTTTTCTCAGAGGTACCCAGTGCCTGTTAGGACATAGGGTTCTCTCCCCTTACCTGAGAGAAGCCCGCTGTTTCTTCTCAGAGCTTCTTACTTCTTCATTAACTTTGCTTTCAGCTCTATGCCTGGCACTCTGCAAATCTGTCAAGAGAAAGGACATTATTCTCACATTACTGTCCTTGTTTATCAGCATAACTAACATGCCACATTGCAAATGCATTTTTCTTGTTGGAAGATCAAGATGTAATGTATTATTTCAGGTACCCCTCTCAAAAGTGCCTTTGTCCATGCAACAGATTTTAGGCAGGCATAACCTTGACTGTAGGACATTAGGCTGCAAGCCATGTGGCAGGTTAAATGGAGCTGCATTCACACTGATATACTTGTCTCTCAGGAGGGCTCAGCAACTTGGAGCTTCATGCTGTAGTAATGCATTACAGAGCTCCCCAGACACACAAATTTTCTTAGGTCTGCACTTGACTGAGTAGATGGATATATTAAACCTGAGGTAATAGGGCTTTTCTTTTGGGTAAGGTGCCCATATTTTCTACTGTAGTACTACTTTAAATACTTTAAATTACTTAAAATAAGTATTTTTAGTACTTCACCTACTGAAGTAATTATACAACCATTATTATAGTGAATATAATGTGAATCAGCCCTCAGAGTAGACATCATTTTCAGTGGCAGGCTCTGCCACTATAGAAAAGTTCAATTTTCCTGCATAGATTCATAAAGGTTATTTATGCTGAATTGCTTGTTCTTATCCAGCAGCAGTGACAGCTCTGCACTTGCAAAAAACATTTTCTATCACTACACCTGTTTCCACACAAGCTGAGCACTGTAGCATCAGCAGAGTTAAAGTGGTACAAGTTGAAAAGGTCTTAAATCTACCTTGCGGCACGCAAAGGTAATTACACACCATATGGGCTACTGCTGCTTCCAAAAAGACAATCAATCAGGTAAGGGAACTCTAATTCGCTTAAGGGACACTGAAAAGAGGAGGCAATTCTGCACCCATAAGGCAGATTCATGGGGTTTAAAATACCCACATAATTATTTGCCTTTATGTATATATTTAATCGTAGTAATAAAATAGAAAGTTGTATTTTTGAGGGATTCTTGAAATTTTTTCTATTTTTTCCAATGGCTGACTGCACATCCTTACCAGAATGATTTAACAAGATACTCTTTTTCTTCTGGCTGCCATCTGGTGCCACAGTAAGTTTCACTCGCAGAGTTTTGCTGGAACTAGGAGAATGATTTACTGATGCATCAACTACTTCATAGATGGTATGAAGCAAGCTGGTAATATCCTGTAGTTGGATTGAAACACATAAAGACACACTGTTGTGAAAATGGTATGAAACCTACAGCTTTGATACAACTATTTTGGACTTGAGACTTAAATATTGAAATAGTCTCAGAAGTCACTGAATTTAAAAGAGCTGAATTTGCACAGAACATTGCAATCTACATCACGTGGCATAAAATTTTTGAAATGGGTCAAACTAGATCAAAACAATAACAACAATGCAAGATATTCAGATCTCCAAACTGTGAATCAGCAAACTTGTGTTCTGCCTTTTCTTTTCTTCGATTTCAGCAGAACCCAGGGATTCTATGATAACCATTCATACTGCACTAAAAACTGAGTTCACATAACCAAAGCAAATACAGTAATGAAGAAAATCTTGGATGTTACAGTCTCACATGTTTATTCTTGGGATAGCTGAATGGCTGATTATACACAGGAAAACCAGTAAAAGACATGGCAGAAATGTAAACCTCAGGTGTGGAAACAAATGACATCTGAATGACACTCTAACATATGCATTTCGGGGTCTAGCTTATTTTGCAAAATTCAAACCAATTCTAAACTTTCCTTTTTGAACAGCAGAAATTATCCAGTCAGGCCTATTACAGAACATTCTTCACACATCTCTTTGAAGGCAAAGGGATGTGAACAAATGCTTGCACGTCTGGCTACATCAGAAGGGACACTGGCCAATATTAATAAACCAGTTGTTTCAAGCAGGAGAAACGCTGTTTAGTAGCTTGGAGGTCTCTCAGACTGATCTAATCCAGCCAGGCTCAAAAGCGTACCATCTTAAATTGCCAGGATGAAAAGCAGAGCTCTTGGCTCACTACTTTTTCTCAAAGGGATTTCACCCAAATTGATCTTGGGCACTAACCTAAGCCTAGAGCACACTGATCACTGTAGGCTAAGAAGATCCCATTCAATGTATATCTGAGAATTTCTCCATGCTGGTCTTCCTATTTCTTGCTCTACTTGTACCTAACCTCCTTCCAGACGCCTGTGAGCACAAAGGAAATACCTAAGTCATCTTTTGTTAAGTATAACTAGTTCTGAGGATTAAGAGTTAGGTCTATAAAAATTCAAAACCTCTACAATTTTTCTTTTGCCTGGGGGTCATACCTATAACCATGGCAGCTCAAAGTTTAGTATGCTTTAGTTGGTCCCAGCATTTTAGTAGTCAATACACCATACAGTCCTCACTATCTAATCAGCTTTAAAGGTGACACAGAAATACTAATTTCTACTCACACAGAATATATGAGAATACTGACCTTATGGTCAGGAAAATTTATTTAGAGTAGATGATTTTGCAGCTCAACAAGCAGAATGAGTAACTAAATCCCAGAGGGTTCAGACTTCACATTACCATGTACCCTCTCTAACCTTTTGTCACTCAGTGGAATTATTGCAAGAGTGTTTATATATGGACTTTTACTACCATGTTAGTAGCTGTTTTCCATCCTCTGGACAAGAACCGTGGTCTAAAGCTTGAATGAGGGAAAGACTGCTCTGTGACAATCTGGTGGACGCCTCACAGCTCCTTCTCACTTCTCACACTTCCATCCTAAGTTGAAACCTAGCCAGACCTCTGAATAGACACAACTGTATCTAAAGGCCAGCTAGAAGGAAGGGCTGGATTTTTATCCATCTATGAGAAAAAAACAGCAAAGCAAGCACACAGACATATAAACAAAACGTATCTGTTGTTTTATATGCATTCATAAATTATATTCTAGAAGCACGGTGCTATAATCCTACACCTTGATTAGCCAAACCACCCCTTTCATCAGAATACTTCAGCACCATATTTATTCAAAACAGGGCTTCATACACTCAGCACTTTGGTGAGTGGAGCCTTTCCCATACATTCCTTAACAAGTGTTGGTTAGCCAACATGACATCTTTCCACACAAGGCTACTATCAAGAGGTTATTATCAACTCTTTCTTTCCCAACCATCTGTCCTCTTTCCTTTTTTCAGCTATGCCAGATGTTTGTACAAGCTGACCATCTAATCTATTTTAACTTCAACAGGCAAAGACAAAGTCTTTGCTCCCACTGTCCTTTTACATACTTTTTTTCCAGTGATAGGGCTAACTTGCTAACTGGCATACAATCTACCCCTTGTATTCTCTGAGGGTCTTTCTCAACAAGCTGCTTGACTCAGCAGTTTAAAATATACTTCCAAACGCTGTCAACGAAGGCCAGATGCAGCATTTGTGCGACACATACTTGGCAAGGCAGAATATGCACACATACATATCACACCAGAACCATTTAAATCTCTCAGCCAAACAGGCCCAAATTAACCCAAATCAATGTCCAGGCTCCAAGCAGTTTAAGATGCTTCACAGAGTAATCAGGACATCTTGTGGCCTTATACTCTACTGCCTTTGCATTTTGTTCTGTATTTAATACCCAGCTTCCCCCATGACGACCTGAACTCTGCATTCTGGCAGTAAATGAACATGGTCGTCAGACTGGATATATACCAAGATCAAGGTTAGGGATATCCATAAGTAACCGCCTAATGCTTATGCTGATCTTTTAAATACTGTCAACAACATTTTTATTACAGGATTCATTTAGTTGTGGTCCTAATTTGGGGTTAGGAATTCTAGTAAACTGACAGTTCTGATTTGGTCTGACAAGTCTGCTTGGGTCATTCACTAATCTGTTATCTACCAAAGTCCTGGCTGAGTAGGTACCTATTACAAGGCAGCTTGAAGCTCTTGTTGCTTTCCAGTTATTGCTTCACAATTGCAACATACAATTCCTGAGGCACTGATCTATTAGGAATGGTCTCTATCAGTGAGTTTTGAGCTGTGACTAAAACTACCTTCTCACAGCCCTTATTCTGGCAGCTAATACCTAATGGCTTCTTGTCAAACAGTAGCTCTAGACCATTAAAATACATATTACAAAATCTGTATTTTATAGCTATGTCTGTATTTACCCCCAAAAGAATTTTTATCTGCCAGTAGCCTGCCAGGAGACTGAGGAAATCTATGTTCTCCTTGAAAGATGTCCCACTGAACATTATCTGTATTTAAATTCCTTAACTGCCTAAAATTGGGACAGCTTTACCTTCTACACACCAGCTCGTGCATTTCACTGTCCTCGAGAAATGTAGGACCAAACATCAAGAATAAAAGCTAGTTAAAGCAGCATGTTTCAGAGACCACCTACCAAGGAATCTAACCTTTCTAGACCATGGATTATGATTTTTATTAGTCACATGATTTTGCAACGGCTTTGCTTGGAACTTCCCACACAAAAAATTTAATCCCACACTTCTCAAACTTCCTCCCTTTTTAAGTGAAAAATGAACAAATCCCGATTTTTCAGTGTCTCCCATTTCTCAAAAAAATCATTTGCTTGGGGTTTTTTTTGGTGGGGTTTTTTGGTTTTGATTTTGTTTTTTTCCTCTGAAATGTACTTTTACACCACTTCTAGTTGGAAATCATTGTGGATTTTTAAACTAGTGTATTAAATGGATAAAGAGAAATAAGAATAAAAGAAATTATCCTTTATAATAAACATTATATTCAGAGTGGAAATAGTCTGCATGAATCTAACTTTTGAAGAGCCTCCAGTGTGCAGATTTTCTGCTGGCATAGCTAGTTTAACCAAGAAAGAAAACTGAAACGATTATATTTTTCCTCAAAGAGGAAAATAAATGCTTGCTGGGTAATCTTCAAATGGCCAGCACATGTCATACCCAGATTTATTCCTGTTTTTTGAACACTGTGTTGTTTTTTCCAGGCCTGAAGGACTTAACAGTGTTAACCTGTATGTTTTTCACACCCTGTTTTATCAAGCAGCTAATACAACAAACAAAAAGTATATTACAACAAAGTATATTGAAAAGCACAACTTTTTATAGCCAGAAATATTTGCGTCAGAAATACTAAAAAGCAAACAGTTAAGGCCATACATGTATGCTGCCCTCAGACATGTACCCACAGAATACTTTACAGATCTCCAGCAGGAGATTAGCAGGAATTTAAAACACTCACAGAAACTAATGGGTCTGAAAAAAAGAACAAGAGTAAATTACACTGAAGTATTTTTCATTCCTTACAGAATTTCATTCCTTTGACAAAGGAAGTCCCTATTCCAGGTATTAACTTTTTACTTCTAAGGAACATTAGTGGTATAGGGACCACTAAAAGAAAAAGTCCTATTTTCTCTTAATATTCCTACCTGACACAAACCCACAAAAACCTAATGGTTGAAATGATGGCCTCTCTGCTAGAGACAAAAACTACTCTAGCCATTGGTTCCATTGTTCTTTCCTCAGCATGAGTTAATACAATGTTGACAACCACAGTGCAATGAGCAAATTTCAAGATAAGGGTCAAGCTGATAAAACAGTAGCCCCAAGAGCCAGCATCCTTCCCCAAGGCAGAGTTGGTGCTGAGATCTGAATGCAGAAATAACCTCAAACCTTTTCACTCTTTCCAGAGGATATGAGCAAAAATAACTAGAAAGGGAAAAGAAAAAAGAAAAAAAAGAGAGAGAGAAAGAAAACAGGAAAAATCAGGTATTTAATGTAAGATAGAAAGAACATTTGTAGCATTAAAAATGCATGCAAAATAGCATCAATATCAGTTCATTACCTTTCCCTTAGAAAAAAAACCCAACAAAAGTACAAATGTCTCATTTGTACTTTGTTTGTAGTCTGATTTCTACATACAGCGGGATGTTTCTATTGCAACATCGGCTTTGTTTGATCACATATGTTTTTGAATCATTCTTATTTGGAGCCTGAAAGGAGCTTCACTTGCTATCTACTCAACAGCTACACTAGAAAAATTTCCCTTTTTTCACTCGTCACAAGCAACCTTGTGTTCTTATTCCTGCCCAGCCACTCACCAAAGAAACTTAATTTTCTAAGAAAGGATTGAGTAAAAAAAAAAAAAAAAAAAAAAAAAGAGGCTAGTGTTTATGAAGTATAATTACATTCAGAGAGCTCAATATAAAAACTCATGGATCAAAACACATTAGTTCAATCACCCAAGTTTCAAGTCCGATTACAAGTATCTGTGTGAAGATAATTACAGTGCAGCTGTCAGTTCTAAAAAGGCCTGCAGTACATAATGAATTGTCCTCTTATGGCTTATGGAATGAAGGGGAAACATCATTAGCCAAGTTTTGTAATATACACATTAGAGCAGGAAAAGTTATTTCCCACTAAACTAAAAGGACTGAAAATTGTGGTCCTCTATGACAGAAAAAGCAAGAGTTTAACAATACACAGTAATGCCAATTTTATGATTTGCCATCCCAATAATTACACTTTCATAATGGGTGTATCTCTTCAAGAAGCATGACTAGATCTGGATTTCTAATTATAAGGACTACGAATAAGTCATGCAGACTCTAGAAGGAAATCAAAGCAGTATTAAGTTCTGAGGATGTTGTTAAGATCCAGAAGAAATTCCACTAAGATGGAATTTGAATACTCTTGTGGTGATCTGTCATTGTGTAAAGCCCAAGGGAAATTTTATCCAGTAACTAAATCCATATCTTATTTACAATTTTCAAACATTTTAATGAAAAAAACATTTAGTGCACTTGTAAAATTGCACCCCACCCACATGTCTCTTATAAACTCAATTTAACACTCTCTATTCCTTTGGAAAGTCTCCGGATGTGAAGTCCAGTATTTTACACGCAATAACTGAATTAAATGAAAGGAAGGGGGCCTACAAGGATTCCAGAGAGAGATACTTCATCAGGGACTGCAGTGATAGGACAAGGGGTAATCAGTTTAAACTTAACCAGGGGATATTTAAGTTAGCTATAAGGAAGAAGTTATTTATTGTGAGGGTGGTGAGGCACTGGAACAGCCTACCCAAGGAAGTTGTGAATGCTCCATCCTTGGCAGGGTTTAAAGCCAGGCTGGACAGGGCTTGGAGCAAACTGGTCTAGTGGAATGTGTCTCTGTCCTTGGGAGGGGGGTTGGAACTAGATGATCTTAAGGTCCTTTCCAACCCTGAGCATTCTGTCAGTCTGTGATTCTGTGATGGGGGTGGGCAAGTCACAACCTTTTCCAGTGTCTATCTTTACCAAGATGAAAAATAGAATGATAAGGCTGACTTCTTTTGGTACAGCACCTCAGTGTCTACAGATAGAAATCTAATTTAAGAAATTTCATCTCCCTGTTAAATCCAGCTATAAATCCAGGAGACATTAAAGTGACATTTTTAAAGGAGAAAAAGTGAACACTAAGCTTTTCTCACCAGAAGACTGGACCTTTGTTTAGAAAAGCTGACCAGCTGCGAGCATTTTCATCAGCTCACTAAATGGCACTGGTACAGATAGCCGTCTTCCTCAGACCGTCTGTTCTGTCCCTGATCCAGCAATGTGCTTTGCATACTTTTAATTCAAAGCATGTGTCTCATTCATTTTAATTCAAATTATTCCCATGTTTAATGTTCACCATCATTAAGTCCTTTCCTGGATCAGGAGCAGAGCTGCCTAATGAACGACAGTATCAGGCCCACTATGCCGAGTGCCAGTCTCCCCAGGGCTAAAAGCACAACAAATTCTGTGTCACATGAAGAGACTAAAATTCCTCTTTTGTGGCCAAGATTATCTATGAGCTGCTATCATTAATCATTCTTGCACAAACAACTCTTAAATTTCATCTGGATTAAACAGAAGACAACCAACAAGATGGATGATACAATGGCACTGGAACAGCTTGCAAAGAAGTGTGTAACATGAATGAAAAACTCTACAATGGTGCATACTATTTGTGTCTATCTTTGGTCACATGTAAAGAGCTGAAAATTGTCAACCTATTTGGTCCTCTAGTTAAAAGATTTTTTTTTGGCACAGGTTCAAGCCTGAATGTAGCAACCTCCAGACCTCAGAGTAGTATGATTTTCAATCCATGCACAGATTTGGTTTCAGTTAAGCGGCAGACTGCGCTTGTAGCAGGGAGAGGTAGAATTTGGCTGTAATACATTCTCTAAGTACAGTCAAATTAAGCTCTTTGGTGTACCACATAATCACAAATAATTACTGTATACATACTTGAAAGCACATTCTCGTTATGTTCAGCACACAGAACTCCCACTGACATTAATGGGAATTCCATGCCTGAATGTAAAGGACACCCATGTGCGTGGGTTTGGGTTTTGTGCATTTTTGCCCTATTCTTTAAGAGTCATGATAATCGTAATGAAGATTTAGCCTTGGGTCTCAAAAGATCTGGGTTCAATCTGCCACTAGGTTCTCGTGAGACTTCAGGCAAGTTACTTCATTTTTCTGGTCTCTGTTCCCCACACATTAACAAATACAGTACTACTTCCTCGTTCCACCCACCCCTTCTCCTTAACCTCTCTCTATATATCCCATCTTCCCACTTGAAACTCTGGACTTGGTCCATAACTTTTCATCTGCTTATTCTCTTGCATGAGGGACACAGACTTGACTTGATTATTCAAAGTACTATCAGAGCAGAGATAATAAAAAAGCCTAGTAATGATGTTTATATACATATTAAAAACCCTGAACATCCACCACATTTGGAGTTTGTTCATAAATGTCAGAAGAGATTTGCTTCAGTCTCTCTTTGCCCTCATTTGGTGTGTAAGGCCATGACTCTTACAGTATTTACCCTGTTCTTTTCAACCAGCTCTTGGTGATTTTCACAGACACCAGCACAAGAGCCAGGAGAGACAAAACCTGTCAATTTTCAGCGGATTATCTGAAGGCATGGGAGTCAGTAAACACACCTCACCAAAAAAAAAATCAATGACAGCACATTGCAGTAAATCTCAGTAAAAGTCATTCTTCTAGAGGAAGTATCATGCTGTTTGGATAGAAAATAGTTTTTGAAAAGGACTCTGTTCTATCTCTACATTCTTATTTGGCTTCTTATTTGCACAGGTAATATGACTTGAAGACATTCTGGTAATAAAAAATACACACAGGTATGCTTTGACAGACATTCACTACTGTCATCCAGCAAATATCATCCACGTTATTTATTCTTGGGAGGGAAAAGGCAGAAATCAGCCTAATATTCATGAAAACAACAGAACAGTATAGTTAGTCCTGCTGGAAAGAATGTCAGAAAGCAATCTTGCTATTTGGTTAGCTTAACTGAAAAGCAGGATAGAAGCCAGAACAATATACATTTGCAGGGGTTTATTTTGACTATGTGCTTATTTGTTTCAGATACTTTCCTCCTCAAATGCCAGTACTATTTTTTACAGGCAAATCTCAGGTAAACAACAGCCAGCTTAAAAAGAGGTACAGTACATCTGAAAACTGTAAACTACTGGTGGGATTGTTTCTAGGAGGAAAGGGTCCATGGAAACTGCTGTTTAAGTTGGCAGGACACTTCTATTTCATAGATGAAAAAAATGTTCCTGTTATAAAACACGTCTCTTGTTAGCAAACTCTGCACACAAAGGGGCAGCAGTACTTTGCTTACCTCGCGTGTGACTCTTCCGTTGTTATCAAAGTCATACAGTGTGAAGGTCCATTCTTGCCTGTTATCTTCCTCTACAGACACATCACATTGCAATTCCTAAGAAACATGCAAAGAGCAGCTGATTACCTAAAGCAATAGGCCTGCCTCCACAGAAGGAGGGTGCTTGCTTTCTTCTTCCCTCCCTCATGGGAGGAAGCTTTCAGGATATATCCTGGGGAGGCTTCTGTCCACCACAATGAAGGAGTCTCACCACAGTCAGATGATAATCCTAACTCCCTTGGAAGAGACTTTGGGGAATCTGCATCTTGCAGATTCTACTTCATTGTAGAAAACACAAAAAAGGTGGAAGAAAACTACTCTCTGAAGCTCTTCAAATATAACAACATTTCCTACTTAAAAGTGAGAAAGAACACTGCTTAACTCAGGAAGAGAAAAGAAACAGAAACAGACCCACAGAATGAGGTGGTACACCACAGTGCCAGGAGTAGCCATCAATACAGAGCAGGCATATGCCGCAAATCCCCACCAGTGAGACCTGTCCCTGATGCAGACATCTGATACCCAAAGGTTGTCTGTTAGTGCAGTACAGAATCATGCCACTAAGCCCCTGAAATGGAGCCTGCCTAGGAACTGGTAGCTAAGAACGACCTGGGAGTAGTGTCTGGCCCTTATTTTAACCGTGCTTTTGTTAGTGAGGGTGTGATCTCTGGAAAGCCTGAAAGAATCAATTTGTTAAAGGGAAGAAAAACCCTCAAAGCAAGCCTAAGATTTCAGTCAAGAACAAAGGATGCACATCCACTGACTCCAGTCACCTGGGTACAAATCATTTGCTTTCTCTCAAGACCTGTGCAATCAGAATTATCCAGAGCCACAAAAAGGCAAAACAGAAAAGCTACAGTGCAATTAAAATGAAAGCCACTGTATGCAAGTAAAATAAACAGCTCCAAATAGCTTCAGCATGATAGAGCTCAAAATACCTGGTTGATCTTCTGACTTGAAACCAATTCCCTACAGCAGTTACTGGTACCTCTTGTCCCCTGCTGAGTTGAAAGGCAGTCTTCTCTCAGTTGTAACAAGCCTGGCTGAAAGCTGCCAAGTGCCCCACACTCTACTGTGGAAACACAGCTTCATATTACATAAACATTCCCAGCACCTTTAAAAGCCAAATCACATCCACTTCAGATTTAGACCTCTTGACTCAACACTTGCGTTTCTAATTCTTTCATACCTTTGAAACGTGTACGAATGTCTTGGCTCCTAGCTTACATAGCTGGAAAACTTTCATTGTAGAACAAGGGAAAAAATATCAATACTTGGTTTCTTGCCACATATTAATACTTCCCTGTCCCACATTGCCTAACATAACAGCTTTATGTGAGGATGTGCTCTGCTTAGTGAAGAGCCATGGCAACCTTCTCTGCATTAGTCACAGTGCATAGTACCAAGTGCTAACCTTTATGGCATGCCAAGAACTACTTGGGAACAAACACAGACTTTGCCGGCACAGTGGAGTTCCAGCTACACTGGCACCAACCATGTTGACAGGTGCCCTCCAACGTCCAAATATCAAGGCACTGTTAATTGCAATTTTTCATGCCTTTCCTGTCTGCATATGTCTGCTACCCAAGGCAGTATATAAAATATGCCTAGAAATGAGTTACTGCCATGCAAAAAAAGGCAGGAAAAGTCACCTCCCCCAGGAAGGCACACAAGCACCTAGCAACACCTGAACTGCTTATGGGAAAGCTACCTCCCTTTAATCAGCCTTAAAACAGTAAAAAATAAATTGTACCAGATGCCTAAATCTGCTCTAGAGAAGGAAATGAACACTCGAGCTGCAGCAAGGTGGCTGCATGGTCTTTCAAGTAACAATTGAGCAACACAAAGCTCATTACTGTGACAGGCAGACAGCACTGAAAAGCAGAAGTTTGCCACATCTGCTGGAGTGCAGAGAGATGAAAATTCGCACTGTTTCTTGCTGGTACCAGAGTATCTTCCTCCTCACAAAGACAGACAACCCTCTAGCTGGATGACAGCATCTTTCAATGCTCATATTTATTAAATCACTCCCTGTATAAACAAAACCTGCCAACTACACACAATGTCTGGCAGTTTTATGATGCTTGTAAGTCCACAAGGAAACAGATCATCAGACTCATTGCCCTGCAGGATCCTTTTCCTCCTGCCATGTGATCAGATGGATATCCAGTGTAGAGCGTCAGGTTTATTTCACTTTGAAGGTCCAGGCACTGAAGACCAATGGTTAGGGCAGCTTTCACAAACATCTTTTACACTAAGCAGATTTAACAAAGTGCAATAGTCCATGAAAGTCAGTATAAAGATCTGATAACATGGTAGCTAGCATAATGAATTACTAACAAAAGGATCACAGATAAAGCTTTAAAGCAAATGCCTCTTCTTACTACACATTTCAGATCCTACAGAGGATGCAAACCTGGAAATAAATCTCACTAATCACCTCATAAGGAGCATCAGGAGTAAGACACTCACTTGGGCCAATTCTGCTCCCTCCTGTACCCACTGCAATCATTGGAGCTATATACATGCATCAGAGGACACTATTTGGTCCACAGGTTATTTTTTTACCACAATGCTTGTCAATACAGTGAAACTTGTAAATACAGAGGACTTACTTCAAATTTCAGTTGCTTCTTAGAACCTGTGCGTATGTCACTTTCTTTTTCTACTTTCTTTTCATCTCCACTGCAAACTTCATCTGTCTTCTTGGGAGGCAAAGCCACTGCGAAAAGTGTATTTAGGAAAAAACTTATTAGGAAATGTCAAAGCAGTCTTCTATTTGAAAATCTGTCTTTATAAATAGGGTGAAATTGATTTCAGCAAACTTGTATGAGAAGATCATTATACTTGATTTGCTTTTTTGTTCACTACACATCTGGGATAATTTCAGCAGACAATCTACCAACAGCTTTTGCTACACAGCCTCTCTTAAAAACATCACTAGAGTCACATGAAGTTCAAACACAGTATTATGAGAATATAAATCAGCAGAACTGTTATTGTAAATAAGTTGAAAAATTCGCAAAATACTGAAAGTTTGTGACATATCACAAAACCACACTGCATTCACCAGCAGTGAATGAAGTAATGAAGGTGAAATGAAGTCCTTGTTCTGTTCCAATTTCTCTTTCCAAAGACACACAAACCTTACTATCTTCTAAGAAGGCAACACTACCTGCTAAAAAGATTAAGCTGCATAGTTTCAAGTACGTCTGAAAAAGTATATTTCACCTAAGTTTCAAGTCAAAACATCATGTACTTGCATAATTCAATAGCACTCATAAAGAGAATCACTGTTAACATCTATCAGACATACAACATGCAACACGTATCAGATACGTAACAGGAAGATCTACTTCTTGTGGATTAAAAGACAAACGCTCAGGAACTTAATAGCCATGCCTTTGGCTCCCGCAAAGGCACTCAGCCTTGCACATGGTGAAGCTGTGTATCTGAAGAAAATTAATTTCTATATGAATTAGTGTCATGCAAATATACACAGATCTTTAAACCCTACCCTCAAACCTTATTTTTTATACATCCACATACCTCTGCCAACAATGTTATCCCCATGCCTATTTAGCATAGCAGTAATTCTGCCTGCTTCCCAAAAATCAGAAAATATTGTGAGAATGTGGGTATTAAAGTCAGCACTTTTTCCCTTGTACTGCAGCATCAGTATTTACCCGAAGTCTTTATTCTAATGTTACGTAGGAACCATTTCTTGGGATACCTTTGTAAGTAAGATCTCATGGAAATGCCAGCATAGTAAAGTCATATTCCTTTCAAAGAAGGAGACATGATCCCCTCCAGTTCAGGATGACCCATTTCGAACTGGCCCTTCTGGCATTCAGCACTGCTAAGGTGTCTCCCAGGCATTCTCCCAGGAAAGCAAGTCACTAACATGCTAGAAA
The DNA here is from genome assembly GCA_009867235.2 of Psittacus erithacus. Taxonomy (NCBI): domain Eukaryota; kingdom Metazoa; phylum Chordata; class Aves; order Psittaciformes; family Psittacidae; genus Psittacus; species Psittacus erithacus. The sequence continues at coordinate 45,079 of WYDI02017301.1, forward strand.
TTAAGATATGATTTTAGCCATTTTTCAGGGTTTTTTTCACATTTAAAACCAGTTAGCTTAAAAAAAAATCAAAATCTACCCTTACCATACCTTACTATCTCAGAAATTCCACAAGCTAAGATTTCTGCCATAATATTCATGTTGCCACGCTGCAACATATACCACATTTTCTAGTCTCATGTCTGTTTAAATTTAACATTATCATATTACTTTTGTTTGTTTGTTTTCAAAACTGTGGTATACTATGAGAGACTCTGGATGTACAGTAAAGAAAGGAGGAATGAGCTAGGAACCCTAACCTTTGGTATTTCCTGACTTTGATACTTACTTGCAGACTTGACATTATACTAATGCCAGCTTCCCAACACAGACCTACAATTTGCATTGTACAAATGCAAGTAGACATGACAATTATGATACACATACTGACACATTGACACACTTGGATTTCTACTCCAAGCCATGTTAGGATTCCCCACACCAAACATAAGCTATGCAAGAAGGTCAGATGAAGGAGGAGAAAGCTTGATTCATGGCTGTTTCTTCCCTTGTCTTTTTAACCTGGTGTTACTGGACAAGTAGGGGCTGTTTCTTAAGGAGGTTCTGTATAGTGTTTATCAACGAAGGCATGTATTAAAATAAATATTACTTACAATACAGAACTTTGAAGTATATCTGTAGAAGGGCCGTATGCTCTGTACTGACTTTGACCATAAATACAATTCCATATTCCTGGAAGTTCAAAGCTAAGGCCACAAAAGACCCCAATAAATCAAGAGACGGCATTGTTTGTCTACATAGTCCAGCCTTGTGTTTTCCTTCTAAAAGCAACAAGAAATTGAAAGGTAACATATGCCTTCACAACAAGGATGGTTACACTGACAGTGATTCTTCATAACTATTAAATATGCCCCTAGAGTTTCAGTGGCTCATTTGTACCAGTGACCAGTTTCTCACATGAACAGTTCTAAGAGGACAGAAACATTTGCATGAGGGGCTTTTGCAACCCTTCACAATCTCGGTCTAGGGAACACGAAATAAATGAAAGTTGGGCTGGTATGACCCCCAAGTTTGTTGAAACAACGGACAACCAATTGAAAATAAAATCCATCCCTCTTATCACACATACTTTTAAGTGTATAAAGGTACACACTGGCCAAAAGACTTCTACAATGGTCTTTTGTCTCTAAGGGACAGCACCCCCAATACATTGGCATTGCATGCTCTCATGGCTGAGAGCGATGAGAAGCAGATCCTGCACAAGGTGACTTTTTCCCTACTCTTTGTTGGGCTCTACTATCAAAACTAAGAGTCTCTCTTAAACCACCATGCTCCTGCAAATTGTGTTGAAAGCTGCTGGCATGTGCAAAGAGCACCAGAGTTCCCCAGTCCATGGCGTGCACAGTTACCTTCCAGTTTCAGGCACAGCCCTTCCACTGGCATGTTTAATAACCTTTCTGGATGTACAGTTTGTGTGTTCAGATAGGAAGCTTTCACTTTAATGTATAATTTATGTAATGCAGGCAAAATGTGCTCTGGCAAATTAGTCTTCTCAAAAAACAAGAGTTCAACTATTGGGGAAGGAGGGGATACATCTTGCAGTACACTCCTTCAGAGAGTTTAAATACTGTATACCAGAAATTATCCTCTTTGAGCTTAGCTGACCTTTGATCTGAAGAACTGACTGGCCTTGTTGCTCTGGGGAATTATCCTTTGAAATCAGTTACTCATTTTGGAGCTCACATGAAATGGGAAAATTTGGTGATCTCATCCTGATGTCAAGTTTCATTCAGCAAAGAAAAATGAAATATAGATGAGAAAAATTTAAAGGGGAATATGGAGGTATTTAAATAATATTTATGAGTGATCAAATAATGTGTCTGTGCATATATTCTCATGTGCCTTATCCAAACCCAATGAACATTTAAAAATCCATACTGGACTAAGACTGTTTTGTCTGGGAGGGGAAGGGTAAGTGTTTGGTATCTTGTTTCTATATTTAGTTTTCACTATTGACATGCACTTGATTTCATGAAGGATACAAACACATGGTGAACCTACTTATAAATAAGATGAGAATGTCTGCTTGGGACAGTTAAAACTAGCAGCCTGTAAACAGAGCTCCATCAGGGACCTGCATGCCAAGGTTCAGATATATTCACAATGTGAACTTCCTTTCAGCTCTGCCAAGGATACTACATTAGACCAGACAAGATAGCTATCTCAAAGGAGTGTGGAGAATTAATAGACTTGTGTTTCCAAAATCTAGGCCATCAGAAATAGGTCCGCGTATCATCTGCGCAAAAATACTTACTTACCTCCTCACTCAAATAACAAGTCCTGACAAAGAGAATGCACTACATAGATGAATATACAGAGAAAAATATCCTTACTGTGGGAATCCACAACTGGAAGGGGAAAAAAGAAAGTGTACATATATATTGCTTCTCATGGGAATAGCCATATGCTTTCAAAAATAATGTTCCCTAACAGAATGTTTCATGAATTGAAATACTACATATGTTTTCTTTATGATGTTCTCTTTTCTTGTTCATTATTAATGGTCTTGTATTCACTTCTATAACCTTAAGATGCTATAAAAATGTGTCTGGACAATATTTGAAATTGGAAAAACAATAAAGGAAAAATATTAACTTGGAAAAATTGTGAAATACCATTCTTTCATGAAAAACAAACTTACTGGCTTAAGTGTACTAGCAGATGTTTCTCTCTAAGATTGTTAATTACTACCACCCAATTGCTCGTAATTGAGGTGGGGGAGGAAGAGAAGAGGATAATGAATATCATTTTAAAGGTATTAAGACTCATCCCTGAAGAGCTGGGTCTTTTCTTCAGGGGTATATTAATTCCTAAGAAAAGTGAGGAATAATTCCAACTGTTGCTTAGAAATTTCCAAAAAATCCCAGAAATGAGGTAAAACTGACTGCTCCACTATGTGTTACTGAATGAGCGCAGAATACTAAACTTCAGCCAGCCAAACCATTTGTCACTCACCCCCATCCTGCATTTCAGAAAAAAGAAAGAATCAAACCAGAGCTTCACTCAGGTGGAAAAGTGACTGTTTAAACTTTCACCCTCACTCAGATGGCCTGTCATTTCAGATTTCTCAAAGCCTCATTCAAGCAAAGCTCCAAGCTCCTTAACAAACGCTCTGCCTTCTCAAAGTAAGGACAGTTTCACTCTGGTTTTCAGCTGTATTTAACATTTTTGTCAGATGGACTAAGATGATCTTGTGGTCAGAAACAAAACAGGATGCAATTCTGATGGATGTTTAGGTCTAAGTTGCAGCTATCAAGTCCAAATTTGCGGAGCAGTTAGGAGAACTCAGGCTAAAGATGTACTACTTCAGAGCCTCCTTGGGAAGACAGCCATTCTGAAAGGTATGTGATGGATCACAGGGCCTTAACTCAGAAGGCAGAACTATGGGAGAAGCTATGCAATTCCACAGTAATAAATTATGACTGGACATTACCAGTGACTATTATCTTAACGTCAGGGTCATTACTGTAATTTTTGAGAGAAAGCAGAGTAAAAGTAAAACTGGAGAATTGATAAAAATGCCACCTATGGAAGTCAACATCTGGCATACATGAAACCCAACCCTTTGAAGTGAAGTATTACTAGCCTTACCCTCAAATCAGATAGACTGGATTCCACAGCAATTCTTTAAAACTACTACCAGAAACAAAGGGACAGAATTATCTGTACAGGGGCAAGATCAACAAACCACACACCAGAACCTCAGACTTGTGGGACAGTAGGATAAAAGGAAAATTAAAAAACACATAGCCATATCAAGACAAGCAGATGAAGTCATAAGCACTTCTGTAACACTGAAACTGAACTTCAGTAGAAATATTTGACTGGTGGAATTGAGCATCAAAGAGCTGACCCAACCAAGCTCAGTACTAAAATTCCTATTGACGTCAATGGGCTAAGGGTTTCACTTCCAATGCCCAGATTTAGCAGATGCAGCAGAACTTAAAATCAGAAACTATGAGGACCAAAGGACAGAAGTCTCTGATGTCTAAATTACCTGGTTCTGTCAGCATTCTCTTTCATTGCAAATCAGATTTGACAAACACAACTGACATTCCTCACTGACTGCATGATGACAACAACCACAGCAATAATAACTATGTTTGAAAGTCTAAATTGAGAAGTTGTCCATTAATTAACAATGACATTCACATTCAGATTTCACTTTTAAGTTCTCCTGGAGGCCATGGATTCAGAAATATCACCCCATTAAGAATACATTTTGGTTTTCTTGCACAGAGTTGATTGGAATACATCCTTGATGGAGATAACCTTGTTTGAGCAAAGATCCTCTTTGCTCAAATGAATGTGGCAAATGAATAGGCAGAATATGGCCAGGAAGGGAGCGACATTCCTGTTCCACAGGCACCAGAATAAAAGCATAGAAAAACAGGCTTGTCCTGGATCAGCGCCAGAAGTATGCATTCAAGTTTCTCTGGCTGAAAGCTGAAGCTGATGAATTAGACACAGCCTTCAAAACAACAAAGATCAAGCTGCCTTCTCTAAAACTTACTGTAGGGAAATTAATTGTCCATTTTAAGACCAGTGGGACAAGTCAAAACCAATTCAGCAAGAACTGTAAATTTAGCAAGAACTGTACTAGTAATGCTTTGTATTAGCTTGGGATGGGTATGTAAACCTGAAAATATGGAGAGAAGTCACGATCTTCTATTTCACGGTTTCCTGTTGATGGTCACAGCACAAATTAAAGGTTCAACTGTGCACCACAGGGTGAAAAAAAGATTCATGATGTGACAAGGCCCATTGCCAGGACTTGGCTAGAGGGGGACAGTTAACTGCAGAACAGGGGGGTGCTGACTTAGACCGAGGGATAGCTTACAAAAAAACCCCAACAAAAATAAACAAAATGTGTTCTAATCATTCAGGCATCAGATAATGATTCTGAAAAGTTTCCATTAGGACACTATTGGGAATTGGTGGACTGAAATCTACTCAAAAGCTGGAATACGATTTTCTCTCCTGAATAAAAAACAGCCAAACTCACAGGTCTATGCAACACCAGCTCCCTTAAAACTTTGATTCCTTTTGCCAAGCTCTATAATTAGACATATTTAAGCAAAATTATTTCCAAGGTTTGATATTGAATCACAGGTTTCTGTCTAAGTCTGGTGTCTATATTTTTCTGGCTGTTGAGGTGGGTGGAAAAATTTTTTACTATCTCCTTACCAAAAAAAGGTTTGCGCTAAAGATACAGATACAAAGGACAATATGGTCTTTTTGCTAGCTATGGTGTAACTCAGGCATGCTTAAACACTAAACCTAGATTCCTCACACTCCTTCTGGAGTGAGTTTGCTGAAGGGAGGGAGTTTGCTGAATTTTGCCAGATTATGATTCGCTTTTCCAATTAGTTCCCCAACTGGCTGTATTTCATCAACAGCAACTGCCAGATTAAATGCCTTACTTGACCATCTTCACCCAATACACTTTGATGCTCAGTTCTCAAGCTTCAAAATACCTTTTGGATGAAGATCAGACAGCACTAAACAGACTTACTAATTAATTAAGCAAAGTTAAATTTTAAACAGTGTTTGTTGTGTTAGCCAAAAGTCTGAACAGAACAGTCTTTTTTATCCCTTCCTCATTGGAGATCAAAGAAGATCATTTCTCTCTCCTCTCCTGTCTTAAAAAAACAAAGGGGGGGGGAGGGAAATAGCGACAGGGGGGAAGTATCTCCATAAGCTTTGGTCAGAATACTTCAGGATGATACCTGTAGCAGCAAGATTGCTGTTTGATCAGCAAGCATATCAAAGCCACATCAACAGAATGCAATCTGCTGTAACTATCTGTATCATTTAACATGGGCAAGTACTTCTTAAGTGAAAACTGTCACTGTCATATGGACCACTTACCACTTTTTAACAGCCTATATGTCCCTGGAGCTCTGAATGGGTCTACAAAGTGTTGAATTCTGTTGCTGAACAGTGACAGATGGGGACACCAACTGATCATTTGTGACTTAATGCAAAAGAAGAAAAACCTCTCTTCTCTGACAATGGCCATACACTGATTTTGGTTAGTTACTGGTAACAACTTTGCTTTTTACAAAACCCTTCTCAGTGTAGGTTGCAGCTATGCACATTCACATTGGATTATCTGTCTTAAATTTTCTTTACCTCTTTGGATTTCCCCCCCTGAGAGTCACAAGAGAAGAAAAAGAAGAAAAAAAACAATCCACTACATAACCCTTTATTCAAATGAAGGCTGAGTAGGTAATGCTATCAATAATGTAGGCTTTGATATCAACTCTCTCACATCTAACTTAGATGTTCAATGTGAAAAGCATGTTTCCACTGCCTTTGCTATGATAACAGGGCTCTAAGGGTACCTGAACTGTCATACTTATTTCATCAGAACAGCTTCCCATGAGCAGAAATGTCACTCTGACCCTCACAAAGCCAGCCTTTTAGAGACAGCAGTGTTGTGGACTTGTACTGTAACATCATTTTGGCTGTGATCAATCAGTTGTACATCTGACAGCTCTCTCATAGTTAATATTCAGTAGCAAGTTCAGTTTTTCCATCCTCAGAGCCCTACATCTTACACTGAGAAACGGAGGAGAATGGAGATTGATTCACAACACAACTAAAAAACAATATAGTTAGTGATTGACTGTCCAGCGCATACAATTTCCCTTTTCATACAGGAGGAATGGGTGAGGAATGATACTGAGGGGATACACCACACACTGCAAAACATACAGAGGAATAAAATTCATCAAGGCTTGACCCAACCACCTTATTTAAACTCTAGAGAGCACCCAGGATCGCAACACAAGAAATTATTCCCACAGAACAAACACAGGCGACTGCTAACTGTTATTTAATAAGTATAGTACAGCCTTAATACAATGACCAGAGATGGAACCCTCCTGTGCTACATACTGCTCAAAATACAGAAGAGGAGGCACTTTGGAGCATGGTTTGGAGCACATTTACAGGAGGAGCCAGCCCTTCCTATTGCTCTAGAGAGCCCAATGTGCTTTGCAACTCAAGATTCAGCTTCCCCCTCTGAGCTCCCTCTTTGATGAAAAACCCCTCAATATCCTCCTAGACAGTGTCACTGTGAATTTTTGTTCCAATGTAGCGTCCTGAAATCAGGGAGTCCCAGACTCTGGACAGCCACCCTGCAGAGCCACAGGGCAGGAGAACGGGCTGGTGCTTAGAGCAGCTCCCAGGCCTGCAGCAGGCACAGGGAGCAGTCTTCATCTGAACGCCCCTCTGCCGAGAATATCCTTCCTCACCTGGATGGTGGATGGGCCCCATGCTCTGCAAAAGCTCATTAAAATAAAAGGACAAGGGTGTGCAGCACCACACTTCAGCCTTACACCTCCAAGTCTGTAGAGAGACTGCAACTCTCTCCTAGATAAATCTGCGCAGAGTTCGGAGCTGCCTTGGCTGCCATCGGCCACGCCCCTGCTGGCTAAGCCCCGCTCACAACCCCGCTGCCAGGCGCAGGAAAGCTCTCTGCTCCTCCAGAGCCCTGTGAAAATTCCTTGGGTAGCACCACTTGTAATTCTAGGCAATTTTTTTTACAACTATTGTTCCTTTCTTCTCTGTTTAAATCCTTTCTGGTACAAAGCTGGGCACTTTGTATGACATATTTCACTGGTGAAAGAAACTGGATTGCTGGATCAGATTTATAAAGCAAGAAAAACCTGATTACTGGCATTTTTATTTTTTTGGTGGGCTGGGGGTTGGGACTTTTCCATCTAACAAGAGCAGCTGGACTCCATGCTCTTTCAAGAGCAGAAATGTTGCTTCAGGTTCATTTCCACAACCCCGCAGTGCTGCGTTTTTTATTTGCCTTTACTCACAAACTAGTTGTGGTTACAAAAAAAAAACACCAAAACCCCTCTTCCAAACAAATGACATTTTATCTTTTTCTCCAAAGAAGAATAAGGTTGACTGCTACTTGTGCTTTGGATATGATTGAGATGAAACATCTGTTAAGAAAAAAGGTGTGTGTGGACTTTTTTCTGCTAAAAATATCATGCCTTTTTTTTTTTTTTTTTTTCCACCAAACTTGAAACATGTGATGAAATTCAACTTTTAAAATATAACCCTGGAGCTACTTGAAACTATAAAAGTCTCCTCAGTATCTGAGGCAAGTCAGAATTTCCACTGTTCAAGCTGGGCTTTTATGAAGAACAGACTTTAGGAAAAGCTGTAATCTGTCTAGGTAACAAAGGGCACTTGTTCTGCCTGGTGAGGTAAAACTTTGGGTTTCTGTAGCTACTGCAGCAGAAGTGGAGTTAAAGCACACAAAAGCACCCTGACTGATACACACTTTTGAATTTGGAACAGCAACTGGCAAAAGCAATATGCTTTTCACTGGAATTGCCACTTTAAGTCTGCATGTTCATACTTGTGTGTTTGTAACGGATGACAGGTTGCTGTGTCTAAACTATCCAGCCTGAAGGTTCAGGCATCTATCTTTACATCTAGCTGTCTGTATAAAACCATGACCCTTAAATTCAATCCCAGAAACACAAGAACTATTTAATCCTGTCACAAATTGTGTTCTCACATAAGACACTCTGGGATATAAAATCCCTATGGGCAGGAGAGAAGGGCCTTACAGTAGCATGCACATGGGATCTCAACAAAAGCTTACTTCAGAGAGCTACTGAAAACCCAGTAAAGGCAGCACTCTGAACCTTGGTTGCCTGGCTGCGTCAAGGTCAAGTCAAACACAAGAGAACTGGTGACTTTAGGAATAGTTGGGGATTGCAGAAGAACATTTTGCCTATTAAATGCAGTATTCAAGGTTTCTAAAAATGAATGTAATGTTTCATTTAAAGACAGGGGATTTGAAACAAAAAGTATATCATCTTCTGAAATAGCAAGGGATAATACTTCTTTCAGTTACAAGAGCACAAAACTGGAATGATTCCATGAACATCAGCATGAGAGTATTATCTGGGCCCAAGTCATTACATGGAAATATGCTCTAGTTTCAGATGGATTAAAAAAAGAAATTAAAAAAATAATAGAAAAAAGAGCAAAAAGAGCAAAGAGCCAAAAGAGAGAAAAGAAGGGAAGGGGAGAGGAGGGGAAGGGACAGGAGGGGAGGGGAGGAGTTAGAAGAATGGCATTTTGACTCACTTTTCAAAAACATATTTAATAAAGCCTCCATGAACTGTGGTCAAAGCTACAAGAAAAATAACTGGTAATAATCGTTGCTGGGAAATTAAAAGTAGAAAAGGACCTTTGTTCTTCAAGTAGAATAAATGAAACCACTGGTATTCATCATGTTTCCAGAGAGATTGTTTTCAAACTTTTGACTTGTACCCATATTTCATTCTTTATTCTTGGTGGTAGATGTCCTGGGGCAAAGTTCAAGAATATTTTTATACCGCTGCATATGGTAACGCAGCTTTATCTCTGTACCATATACACCAGATCAGCTGTCTCTCATGGATATGCCTGAGTCCATCAGTTCTCCGAGGTGTATCTGACATTAGACCCTGCCTTCCACATTAGTCACGACTGCAGAAGCAGGAGAGCAGGACACACACGCAGACGTGGCAAGCTGTAACCCAGCCACCTTGGGTGGTGTTAGGGGTGTGACAGGCTACCCACGCGGTGGACAGCTAGTGCAGAGCTGGGCACCATCCTGCATGCCTGTGCGCTCAGTGTGAGTGTCACTCAGCCTAAATTAGATTAACAGCTCAGATATGCCTACAAAGGGTACAGCTCCTTCCTCCTCTGAATCACAACCTTGGCAGCCCACAGGAAACACCAATGCCCAGGACTGATTGGGTGAGACCAAACTACTGAGGCTCAGCCCCTTCAAACCACACACACAGAGCATAAGCCTTGTATCACTGGCACCCATTTCTCAGCCCATCTCAGTCCTGCTACGTGTTAGCTTACTTTGAGCTTCACTCACTGACATGAGCAGCCAGTTGGCTGCCCATAGCCTGCTGCCTAAGTTCTGCCATGATGCTTCACTCAATTTTGGGATGTGGAAGGCAAATGCAAGAGCCTTCCTGCCTTTGATGAGATCTTCCTAAGTCCTTTTGCCCTTTGATTCTCCCACTTCCAACATGCACCCTGATGGTCTGGATCTCACATGCTATAAGAGAAGCACCTTGATTGCTTTGTAGACACAAGCTTTTCAACAGCTATGCCCACTAGTGAATTTTTGTCTCCTAGTAAACTAGGTCATGGCTACCCCAGAGCTGAGAGTAAGTGAATATTCTTATTGTTAATTGATTCGTTTTTTAATGATCACTTAGAGCATTAGCTATGCCAGTCTTAGGTAGAAAGAGCATGGAAAAACAATATTGTTATAAATACCAAGCATGCATATAATGTTATTTTAAAGCTTTCCATGTTTAAGGTGTTCACCAAGGATCAACTCGATGTGTTCGAGGCCCTAGTTTTGCTTCCCTTTTCAGTACCTTTGTTTTCTACTGAAATATTTTTTTACACATCACGCACAAATAAATTAACATTAACATTTGTCTTTCTTTGGCCACCATAAAGAATAGAGACCACTTGTAAGTTTGGAAGGTTTTCTTGTGTACAGTGCTCTGAAACTGCCTCTCTGTCATATAAGTAAGGGACAGACGTAGATGCAGGAAATTGCAGGCTCTGGTCTCCGCTTTACTATAGTGTCCCTGAACAAAACATGCAACTTACTTGTGTTCAGGAGTAACAGAATTCTAGCAACGTAGGATGATCTGACTACAGAGATTGATGTGAAGCTATTGCTTACATGAAGGACAGTCTTCGCAGTCTAATGTAGAGGATTAGCAACCTAGAACAAAACTCTCAAACCATAGACAAAACACATCATCTATCAAAAACTGTCAGGCAGCACTCATAGGAGCTGGTGGGTTGCCAGCTACAGAAAGCAATACCCTAACATGTATGTAACAAGCAGCAGATCTGCTTGAGGAGAAAAGCTCACCCTCTGAGGTGACATAACAGCCTACTTTTCACTGCCTTTCTGTGCTCTGCTTGCCAACATGGGTGGGAGCTGTTAGACACTGTAAAGGTCCATTTAGAAACACCTGGAGACCAGTAACTCATTACACAGAGGCCATGGGCAACCATTGGATGGCAACAGTCTTTCATCACTGCTGACCTGGCTGCACTTGAAACAGCAGCTCTAGAAGTAAAAGCTTCTGATCCAAACACCAGCCCCCCTCAATTGGAACAGCTAATGTTAAGAAACACTTGTACAATTTTATTTTTTTTCTTTTTTTTTTTTTTTAAGTGCCTTGTGCCATAAGATTTTCCTCCCACTCATGGCAAACAGCCTGCCCGCTTCTTACAATTTCCTGGATCTGTGCACAACCACAGGAAAACTTCTGCTAATCCTACCAGTCTCATGTTCTTTGGTGACTTTTATTCTAACTGCCAAACTAAGCAGTTTTCTCTTGGCACTCTCCACTGCTCCTTCCCCCCCACCCCAGCATGTTCTTTGGTACTCCTTCCAGCTCACAGTAACCAGTTTATCAGCATCCAGCCTCAGCAGGGACTAGCTGTTTGACAGATAATGGTGGCTGTGCCAGTCAGTCACCTTGGAGCTGGAGATTTTTTTCAGTTGTTTCATGTCATACTGAGTAGTAGGAAAGGGTACAGCAGAAACCTCTTGGCAGTCAAAAAGAATATAGCCATTGAACTAGTGATCACCAGTCTGAAGTGATCACATAGCACATACTCACGCATAGAAAACCTACAGTAAGTGCACAGGATTAGCAACAAGTCATTAAAATGCAGAGTTCCCATGTCACATCCCACAAAACTGACCACAAGAGCACTTTTAAGGTAGAATTTTTAGAGCTCTGTTTGCAGTGTCAGGGATTAATAGATATTTGGTTTAACATGATCGAGACAGTACCTTCATTTTGTGCAAAGCACCAAGCCTGTGTCAAGAGTACTAGGCGGATGATAACAATGGTGCTGAGATAAAGCAGCTTTGCCTGTGTGCAAGATGCAATCTATGTCTTTTCTATAAAAACACTAGAATTTATGTACATAATGTACAAAAAATTATTTAAGCCTTAAAAAAGAAATTAAATAACTCATAAGGCATTAACTAGAAAGGAACATATAGTTTGAAAAAACTGCCTTTTATTAGTCATTCATAGCTCAGCGCAATACATGAATATACTACAGCTGACATTACCTAACTATGGGAAATATGGTCTCACAGGCAAATAGGTTAGCTAACACTAGTTAAAATGATGATTGCTCAAGCTTTTCTTTGCTGACAAGTTTATAAACAATTTGGGCCCAAGTACCATACCTTGGGAACATCCTGAAAAACAGGATATAATCAGGATACGAAAAACAGATAATAATGTTAAGAATAGAATTAATTATTTTTCTGTTTTGCTGAATACAGCATGCCTTGCAGGTTTAGAAATTCCATACTGTCCTGTAAATGTGTGAAAATGCTACAAGTAGTTCTCTTACAGATATGATAGATTTTTTTCAGCAACAACGTGTGCTTTGAACTCTGCTGGAGGGCTCTCCAATATTTACAGGCAAGAAGATGATATGAATAATTTTGTCCTCTCTGATACCAGGCAAGAGAACATCTTACATCTAGAGATCTGGTTTAGGAAACATACAAAAAAAAGGGGTTGTTGATACAGGACAAGTTCTGACACTACTTTCAGCAGTACTTTGGATATCATGTTCAGATATCATGTTTGGATATCATGTTCAGACCTTCCACTGGGAAGGTTTGGATCCTCTCCAGTCTTCTGTTGAGAGAATAATAATCAAGACATCTCACCCTCTGCTGACAAATGAAACAGGGAACACCTTGCTTTCAGCATAAGAAGCAGCTCCTCTGACAGGTACAGGACTAAATGGATCACACAGAGATGCAAGATTTCTGGTCACTAGAAACAATTAAGTCATGCTTTTCAGGAGAATAGTGACATGAGAAATCACATTATTACATAACTAATTGGGGTGATAGGTTAGGTGTCTCCTGAGCTTAAAGACTTCACCTTGAACTCCAAAAGTAGACTGATTGCTAGATCCCACTGGGCTTTAAAGAGCTTGTATTGAGACGACTAGGAAACTGCCTCTTTTCCACAATCAGTCTGTGTCAGAGGGAGATTTTCCTTCTTCTGGTTCAGATGTCACAAGCAGGGAGAAAACAGTCTGCTCTGAAAAGCCAACTGTTCAAGTGATAAGATGGAGGAACTTTAGTTCACTTCATAAAGACATAGAGTGGTCAAGATTAAGAAAGCTCTCCTGGTCTACAGGCTGCAGCTATGATAATTTCCTCGCTGTGAAAAGTACCTTTTCCCTGGATCATTTATTAAGGGAAAGGAAGTGAAGAAAGTGCTGGAAAACAAGAGCAGAATTCTTGAAAGACTAATTGAAAAGCTTCTTATGCCTCAAAAAGCAGAGAGAACCTGGATGTCATTATTGAATAGCAAGTGACGGAAGAGTGACTTGCTGTTTGAAGCTACATTCAATTCCTGCCTGCCATTTTAGCTTCCCCAAGTGAAAGGAAAAGTATCCCCCAATGTCATTTGCAGATTTTGTGATTTCTTCAGAGCCACCTCCAGTCATTCAGTTCTAGCAACCTACTATTCCATCTAGGGACAAGGAAGAGAAACCGCAAGCTCTTTTATTCTAGACATGAAGAGTGAGGAAGCATGTGATTCCTGTGCAGAAGCTGCTGGACAAGAAAGTTCAAGCACAAGAAGTTTGTACACAGCCACAGCAGATTACACAAGAACTCTTTAAGTGTGGCAAATGGCAATCTCTGCAATGCAGTGGGAAAACACTGCTAAACTTGGAATGGAAGTTGTAGATGAAAGCACTACAACTATATGATACCCAGCATGCCCAGTTGTTCAGTTATTAATGAAAGAGAAAGAAGGGAATCAGAGTAAGTAATATATAAGAAGAAAACAAGGTTTCCATTGTTGTCTCTTATCTAAGGAAATCACTGACCACATAAGGGAAAACGAAAAAATTTCAATTTAGTGACTTGCCTGCCCAGCAGCAAAATCAAAGGCAGGTGCTGGATATAATAGACAATACTGGCCAAACTGTTTCTGCACAGCACTCAGTAAACAGAGTTGCCGCTATTGAGTTCTAACCTCTTGTCATGCAGCAACATTGAGTCAACAATCCGCTCTCATGGCTTAATGCTTTTGATGTTTACTTTGTTCTTTCTATAGTTCAAAAAAAAGCACTAATGCACCAGTTCTCTTACCAAATACAATCTTAATCCCAGAATCCTGAGCCGTTTGCTGTTGGCCAGTTAAGTCTGTTAAGACGAAAGGATTTGATCAAGCTTTACATAACCACACAGAAGTTAAATCCAGCAAAGAGAGCTCTTTTTATCTGTACTGCTCAGATGGCTAAGAGGGGGAAAAGAGAGAGAGAATCAAAAAAAAAGGTAATGAACTTGGCTATGTAAAGCAAAATAAGGAATTCAATTATTTCTCTTATTGCCACTTAGTCTTTTCAGTAAGAGTCTTCTAAAGAACTCAGATTTATTCTCCAGTAAAGTCTTAGTGGTGAGGCTGTAACTTTCCCCTAACCTAGAAGAACTGTGGCACTTGCTGTGCTTTTTTGCAAATCTGAGAAATGTTTCTTTTTCATTTTTCCATCCCTACTGTGTATTTATGAAGACAGAATACAGTTCATTGATTAGACACTTGCCTGGTACTTGGTAAGAGCTGGGTTTGAGTCTTTGTTTTGCTTTTCATATCCTTTGTGTGCTTAGTCCAACCAACCATGTTTCAGTGTGATACAGCTCCCTGCTCTGAAACTACTTTTCAGTGATGTTGATGTTACCTTATGACACCTGAATGTATAATAATGCAACATACCTGTATTGTACAGGTGTATATGTAAAGGTTGTGAAGTAGCAAAATGAGGGCAGAACAACTATTTTTGATAGAAAATTAGTATACTTCCTAGAATATTAAGTACATTTTCACACAAAACATTTCTATGCAGAAAAGAGCTATGAGTGATCATCACACACCTAAGCCACACAAAGTTCAAGCTGTGCCCTAACAAAGGTCTCAAATCATGTTTCAGTCTCATTTTATGCTAATATCACAAATTTCTGCTAGCATTATCACAATCATCCAAATACGTTATGACTGTAAAATGTACAAAGTTATGCAAAAAGGATGAAAGCATCCTGCTTTAATACAATGCTTCTAGTATCATCTGCTAACTAGAAGATTTCCAGTGCCCCATTCAAGTGGGAAGTGGCTAACACTGTCCCCAGCATGAAGCACAGCCAAAAGATCCGAGAGCAGAAGAGATAAGGGCCAAGCCTTGGCAATCTGTACATGTTTGCCTGAGCACTGGGTGGAACAGTTACCTGCCTCCTAGCTGGAAAGATGCCACAGATCTTCCCCGGTGGCAGCACACAAAGGAAGGACCACCTGCTCTAAATCTCGTCTGCACTACTCAGCTACTTCATAAGAAATGAGATGCATCAGAAGTAATAATGTAAAATTGCTGAAAGACTGAAATTACAGTAACCTAAAAGGGTTTACGCTCTAAGAAAAACAATCCTGTTGCTGACTAGTTGGGAAATAACATATACTGGATACTGTGCTTGCTATGCAAGGCAATTCTACACACAAAGGAAGAAATAATTAGAGACAAGGGAAGGTAGAATGAGACACAGAAAAATGAAATTATTCACCTCACTGACACTTAATATCTTGTGTTAAGTAGATTCTCCTATATTTCTGAAAATTAAAACTCCACCCTCCTATTATGAGCAGAAAGGAAAACTGTTTTGAAGTTAAATACAGGAACACTTCTAACAAACACGGACTCTATCATGGCAAGTATATCTTGCTTTTGTGTTTAACAGCAGCCTACAAGCAAGAGCTGGATTCGAGCTCATATGTTACAGGCACATACTGGGGAACATTCTTTGTAAACTACAGACATGATAGAAACATGGGATCCAAGAAAACACAGTATATAAACACATTTCACAGGTAAGAAACTGGAAGACAGACATTCTTAACATGGAGAATCTTTCACATTCTGTTTAGACAGAAGTCTCTACCACCAGAAACAAATGACTGGATTATAAAAGGACATATATTTCCCAGTGAAGCTTAACACAGTTCCAAATAAGTTGGGCATATTATTTCCACTGGTGTACAATACAAGTCTAGCACACTGCCCCATGCAACCACTTCAGGGTTTCTGAAGTCTCATTTTCTTGTTTTTTTAACAGAATGAGAAGTAATGGCCTCAAATTAATCTCTTCCATTAATCAACCCCCACTTGCCCAGCTGGTGCTGAAGGTATCTCAGATGTGTTCTCTGTCCATACTCAAGGTCCCCAAAGGCCCTTCCCACCACAACGATTCCATCTCCACTTCAAGGAGAGACCTGATCATAGAGGAAGAGATCAGATGAGCCTCGGAAGAAGTTCTCTGAGGCAATAATGATTCCATTCATATTCAAGAGACATGTATAGAATAAGAGTCTCTGGTCTTTATTAGAAATTAATGCAGGAGTTCCTGAGTCTGGTTTGTGTAACCCAGAAGGGTGTGCAGTGTATCACAAAACCCAATGCTAACATTTTCAGTGACTGAGTTTACCACCTCTGCTGGGGACAATGATATTCACTACTGCTACTACTGCCAAAAAAAAGTACCTAGAAAATATTGTGAGACCTTGAATTAAGACACTTGTTCCCTATGATCCAACTGGGTGACTTTTTTGATACTAGGAGGACAGTGGTAGGAGATTCAGAAACAATACCCTATTCCCACCTTAAAAGTTTTGCCAGGCAAAAGACACATCAATATATTAAGAACCACACACTCACATATGCATTTCCACACTAATTGTTCACTGACGTCCCCCCATATCCCTTAATATTAACCAAGAAATTTTGTTCTTTACATACCTTCTAGATGAAAGTGTTCATCACCAATAGTGTCTCTGTAGCCTTCCCCAGATAAATCCTGTAAAATAAAAAAAAGAAAAAAAAATAAATCACAAATGTACTATATACAAAGTGCTGAGTTGTTAAGAATTTTTACTTAATTCAATTACGACTAATTTAAACCACTAACGAGAGCAGAGAAGTTTTTTTCCAGGAAGTAAGTCAATAACTTTATTAGTGATAGTCAATGAATTTGGTGCTATTTTACAATGCTCTGGACATCCTTTAGGACAAAAGTTCAATGTAGATGAATAGATTGTACAGGGGAAAGAAAAAGAAGTGTTCATATTCAGATTCCTTTACAAAGTAGATTAATATTTAGCATTTCAACATTCTGTCAGTCAAACAAGATAAAAAAAACTCCTAATAGATACGATAAAGGAGAAATAAGCCCTTCACTACCCACAGAGGAATGTTATCACTTGGTTCCACCAACAAACAGAAAACCTTCATATGCCAGAGGTCACACAAGAAAAACAGATACCAGACTCTGAAGAGCTGCCTGACCCCTCAATCCTAAAATTAATGAAATTTTGTTAGCCACAGGATGTCTAGAACAATACAGAAGTAGATGCCATAGATATGCAGACGATCTTATCTCAGACCCCTAAAACATTTCTCTAATGGTGCTCAAACAGGGCATCAGTGGGATTTGGAGCTAATCCCACTTACAAAGACCCTGAAAGAGGATTCTTACTCTCTCATTAGCAGACCCTTCCAGCTCCAGGCCCCACCTCCAGCTAAACCATAAGCAGTGACAGCTATTCTCATGTTTTGCCTTCTGCCTTTCATTCCAAAGGCTCTGGCTTCACCACATCGTCACTGAGCTTACATTATAGTCTGGCTCCCTGAGTTCTACACGAACACTTTCTGGCACTGATAAACAGTTATGGTGATAAAGAAGGATATGGTCCTAAAAAGCTGGTGTGCTGTGCTCATGGCCACTTTTTCACCTGCAAAACATAGCAGGAACACAGAGCCAGCATTCTCAGCATCAACCTGTAAACTGGAATTTGACAGTTCAGAGCTTTTTGCACAAGGTAAAAATAAAGGGAATAACCTGTGAAAATTAATGTTTGGTTGTATCCATTAGCTTTATTGCTAAGCAATTTAATCTGATAGAAACAGTCCACCTCTTTTTCTCAAAAAAGCTGACAGAGACTCTCTTCTGCCTTCCACATGCCCAAATGTTATTCTTTGAGATTAGTTATCAGAAAGTAACTAAGCCATAAAAGCATATCTTAGGAATTCTTCAGTATCAGTTTCTGCAACAGCATTTTAAAAATCAGATTTCACAAACGCTACTGGATAGCTAGCCCAGAGACCCTGCAAATACCATTCTTTTCATGAGCAGATACCCTGAAATAAAGTTAAAACTCCAGGGTCAAATGGCTCTGAGAAATGCTGGCAACCTGGCCCAAAATGCTAGGATTCTGCACAGCACAATGCTGCTATGAAAGCTGTCATTCTGGATTTAGCCTTCCAAGAAGCAAATAACAAAAACCATTTTGTTTCCATGAGTTTTTGTTTCAGCAAAAAGGTCTCTTTTTTGAGCATGTGCTGATGAATATCAATCATTACCTTAAAAATTATGGAAGAAATGGGCAGTGAATGAAAAGGAGCCATTACATGTGAGCATAACGTATATTTCTGCAAGAAGATGTTATTTCCAGGCCTTATAAAAGTTAGCATACTGTTGTTTATCGAATTCCCCCATGTCATCATTTTCCATGAAGCTCTGAAATTGCACCTCTGACTGCTCTCATAGATATAACAAGATACAGAGAAGTGACACTGCTCACTCCCACAATGCTGAATATTTAGTAACTGCTTGGTTGGTTTGTTTGGTTTTTACTAAACTCAGAATTCCTGCTCCCTCCCACTGTCTTGGGAAACAAAAAAATATTTTCTGTTAAACTGGTCAGTAAATATGTGATGTGTAGGTATGATCTTACTTGTGAGGTACCTCCGAGGAGAACACTAGCTAGCCGATAGCCTTCGTCTCTTAAAATTTTCACAAAACAAGCAGTGCATCTGAGTATCAAATATTGGCTGTTAAAATGATGTCATTAATCTCGTCCTCTACAAAACCCACAAGCCATTAGTTTTTATGATTTTTTTCAAAAGACATCACATAAAAGTGAGCATTTATTTGTTGATGTAAAATGCACCACCAAGTAACTCAATGGAAAAGAGTGGAAGGCAGAAGTGTAGAACAGCAGAAAGCAGTAATATTCATTAAGCTAGCTTCCTTATTTTCTTACTTTTAATCATTATATGGATCTTAAATAAATATACTTTATTGTCTAGTTTTACTCCTTCTCCATCTCCTACTTAAGTCAAAGTAGTAACCTAATGCAAGGAAATTCTCAGTATTTCTGCTTTAAACCAAGTTATTATAGATTACCAAATTCTAGGAAAGAGTTTTTATTATATTGAACCATAACATAACTGTTAGATAGCATAAACTGACAATCCATCCTGAAACTGATGACACTATCATTTCAACATTTTAGTGACACATTTGAGTGGAATTTATCAGCTCTGATTCAGATGTGCTTCTCTGTGTATGCGAGATTATGACATGTACTATCTTTCATAGACAGATATGTATCTGCAAGAGGTGTGGGCAGCTCTTAAGATTTTACAGGGAAAAAATTGAGGAAAAAAAGAAACTATCATTCATCTTACCGCCATTATCTCTTCTGTCAAAAAACCTGCAAGACAGTTACTTGAATATTTTTAGCAGCACTGAGACAGACACCACAAACTGGATAATACCAAAATGCACCTGCTTGAGAAAAGGATTCTGGACAGTGTATGTAAACTCACACTCAAAAGAAAGGTACAAAAGCTGAGCAAGTATCAGTGAAAACAATTCTGACTGTAGCTAGTACCATATAATGGAGTACCCTCCCTGTGACCTGTACAAATCACCTTAATGTGAATATAATAATGCATCTACCTCCAGCAACCCAAATTCAGAAAATGGACTAGAATGAAAGAGGAAATGCTTAAAACAGAACTTGTAGCTCAAGAAATTCCAGTGGGAAGCAAATGCTATTGCCAGGCAGGGATATTTAACAGTCAGGAGAAGTGTGCTGGAGCACAAAGGCGACATAGGCTCGAGGGGATGATAAACCTGCATTGGCTCTGCTGTTTGGCCAGGCTGGGCAGTGTGGGCCTCCCTACACCCTGCAGAGCTGCAGGAGCCAGGCCTGCGGCAGCCCTGGTGCCACAGAGTAAAAGCAACATTTAGGTCATAGGTAGTTGTATATCACTGTCCTGACACCATGTTTTAAATCACAACACTGCGTTTCAAACTGCAACACTGAGTCATGAAACAACCGAAACCAGATGTACCCTGTTAAATACTATATAAGTGAGGTCAGCGAGCATTTGAAAGAATAAAGAAAATAAATATTTACATAGGATTATTCCAGCATGCTATTTCTATAGGTTGCTAAACAGGAACCCATCTAGAGTAAGTGTCTCTACCTCTCCAGGAGTTTCCCAGATAAATAAGTTGGCCTCTGTCAGCTACCATCACAAATCACACAGAATGACTATGATTCAGGCTCAAACATCTGCTTCAAAACTCTGACCAGCTGGCTGCCTGGCCTGGGTAGAACAGGCCTTGTGTCCTGCATATCTCATTCTGATAGGTGCTGGTGTACTCAGATTTAAGAGTGTGGAGGTGGAGAGAAGAGTTAATTAGTGCAACTCCCTTAGAAATGTTGCTGAGTATATACATAGATGAGGAAGAAAAACAATCTTTAAGAGCTCCCACACCCCCAGGCTTCTTTTCAGCTGGTTACAAGTCAGGCAGTTATGACTGGCTTCCCACCTTTGTCATGCAATCAGACTCCAATGAATTCTAACTTGCTGGGAAATTTGTTTTCTTTATCCCCAATATCAGCCCTAACCACCCTGAACAGTTTCATACTGATACAAGTGTCTGGAGAGTCCAGGCACAATGTGGCTTCCAGCTACTGACTTCCTCTTCACCAGCTATCTGAAAATGCTACCATCCCATTGTTCTGCCCACATCACTTTATTCTTCTGATGCCTTTGCCGGCTCCTTTTCTCCTTCTACATTGGGGTTAAACTCCTTACCTTCACCTTCCAGGCTCTACACAGTTGTATTTGCATTTGCGTTCACTTCTCCTTGGCCTGTCTCCTAGCCCATATGCCCACTGATTCTTTTGATCTTGTTCATAAGTATAACTCTTTCTGCTTCCTGGCTCTGCCTTTTTAGGCCACTCTCCATGACACCCAGCATATAAGAACCAAAACTACAGAACGCAGAGTGCATATTTTAGAAACCTGTATTTGGACTAACATGACATTAAATAGTTTTGCTTTTGGTGTAAGTAGAGACAGCTGCATCCACAGATGTAACTAGATGTATCAAAGGATAACCTTTGATTTAAGTAGGTTATTATGATAACCAGCACGTTTTTAAAGTTTGGACCTCCCTACTCTCTGTATTACATCCCAGTCAATATTGAGTTAATTAACATTTCTCTAAAAAGGTATTGTTCTTCTCAAGTAGCAACAAGTCGCTTTACCTCTCCTTCTTCAAACATCTCATTAAAATCCTTCGATTTAACCTAAGATACTCAATTTTCCACATTTTTTGGCAGAAAATATGCATTTTTCCAGATTAAGTGAAGTTCTTATCAAGGTATCATATCCACCACTTTCCCCAAGTAAAACACGTGCAAAATGACAAATTATCAACCAAGAAAACTTTCCTTCCTATTTTGAACCACCTGAGTGAAACATGTATTTTTTTTCTCTTTATTTTCATATTGATGCAATAAAGTCCCAGTACTTTTGGAAAGAGCAAAGTTGAAGAAATATGTTTCACAACAGCAAGGGACAAAATATGTGGTAACTAATGTCTGTGGAGTAGATTTTAGAATGGTTTTAAAGTAGGTGCTGACAAGAATGCCGTATCACCTATGCACAAACTTTCATTCTTGATGTAGACAAAAAACAATCCCAAGAAATAGAGGTTCAAGAGAATAAAGGTGCCCTTTGGCCTTTCACCCAAATGGCTGAGGGCTCTGTCAGCTCCAAAGTGGCTACTGAGAATCCTTCAGTCTCACTTGCCGAAAACAAGTTCCCCAAGTAAGTCTGATTTTCATATAGCAAGTCTTTAGCAGATCTGAAAAACCCATTCTCTTGAAGATGGTCCAGGAAACCCACCAAAACCCCAAAGCAGTTATTGTTGTTGTTGTTATTATTATTATTTTTATTATTAATTATTATTATTTTGTCCAGACTTCAAGAGAAAGAGGTAAAAGACTTCTTTGGAAAAAAAAATAAAAATAAACGGTGGGAGGAACCTAGTTCCCATTTGGGGATCTGAAATTTCCCATGGACTAGAAACATAGCCATCCATGTGTGACTATGATCAACCCAAGCCTACACTTCTCTGGTAGGAAACCTATTTACACCTCAAAACCTGGTATCATTTATTTTAGGATAATGCAGGTGACAGCAGATATTCAGTTATCTGAAGTGATCATTATTCTTTACAAATACCACTTTTTAGCCAGACTTAAAACTCAAAAATAAAGTAAGTAAATAAACAAACTGTTTGTAGTTAAGACATGCTAGGAGATGACATTTTGCTAGGTTAGCAGCTTTCATGCATACAATCCCTGGCAGTCAAATACACATAAAAGTGGCTGTTTGTGCACACAATTTTGTGTGATCACTACTTACAGGCAAAAGATAAGAATGCATTTTGGGCATTCTTTTGGCTCTCTGCATTTGGAAGTGAAACCTTCATATTAATATTCTTTTTTAAAAATGCTTGAAGCTCCCCCTCTTAAGCCTTTTCAAATAAACCATACACTTTTGTATTGCAGTGCCCTATTTAGAACAAGAGCTTCCCTTCCTTCCCTGTTCATAAGTAATCTATATACCTAGGGCCTTACACAGATAAAGTATATATTACAAACCTCACTATTATGAAAATTATGTTATAAATATAATTAAGAATCAAAGCATAAACCATATTGAAAACCACTATAAAGCAATACACATTTATGGCTTGGTTTAAGAATGTGTAAAACAGCCCACACTTGGAGAAGTCAAGGTGACTTTTAGACCAACATTCAAATATACATTGCAATTGCAATAATGTGGTTTGTTGAGCAGAAGCAGCAAGCTCAAATTCTATGATGTTTTCTTTGTCTGAAATAAGAACCTGATGCTCTGTGATCCATTACAGACAGGGTTTTTTTCCTCCACCATGCATGGAAGCTTCTCTTAGATAACATTTCTTCATAATATAATCACAGCAGGTAGAGTTGTTAAGCAAACAGGTTTCTCCTTTAAGATCTCTGACAGATGATCTTGGATGGGTTTAGCTGCTTCGGTTTAGGATTTTATTGCCTTTAATCTGTCCTGATGGCCTCTATGTCCGAAGTTATGGTCTTTGTAACATAGCAGAACACAATGGGTATAGCACAACAGATACAGAAAATCATCCTTTGGTACCTTAGCACAAAGTTCATACTAATACACCAGTTCAAAAACTATGATCGTGAAATACATTCAGTTTGGCTGCCTCTGCTCTAGAAGCAGTAACTCCCAGCCATGATAATATGGTAGTTGTGTTTGAGATCAATGCATCTATATCCACCAGTTTGACAGAATTGCAGCCCCTGCAGCCTCAGCTCATGGAAAGTGACTGGAAAGAAATTCCAGCTGCTGGTAAAATACTGTGAAGAGAAATTCAGGATAACATAAAAACGCCCCACCCTTAATCTCCAGTCACAAAGGTTCCAGTTAGAGGCTTGTGAGGCAAAAATATCCCAAGTATCTTTATATTCCTGTTATCCTCAAATGGGTACAAGAAGCAGTTGTATGATACATTTTTAAGGATATCCCATCCATAGGAACCCAAACATGAGGTTGCGTTGAAGAAGTGAATGCATAACGTAGAGGGACACTTACTCAAAGCCTTTACAATGAAAACCTGAGCAAGTAAGAAAGGAAATGTGGTACTTTTTGCTCCAAGTTGCCTGCAACATGCAGCATCTCTTGTTCCAGTCTAACATGTGCACCAGGCTTTCCAGCTGAATATACCACAAATCCTTTCTTTATTCTTCTGACATAGTTCTTTTCTCCAACCTATGAAAATCAGGTAGTGGCAATATTGAAACATGCTCTTTGCAGGTAGCTTTTTCCGCTCTGCTGCAGTGGGTAAATGAGCATCCTCTTTTAATGGTCAGTCACTGCAACGCACACTCAACAAAAGCCACCAACCTGCTCATTTAACTTGAATCATAAGATTCCTATGTGCTGTGGAAGATAAGCATGCTTATATCCTGTATACAAAAAAAAAAAAAAAGGGTCTGTAGAGGAAACAAAACCAGTAACAGTTTAAAATACTAAGGACTTGCTTAATATTATTTGCAGCCAGCAAAAAAGCATTGACACATACAATTATCCAATGTACATTAAGACCTGTAGATAGTCAGAAGATCCATTTAGGGGATAGTTTTATTCAGATCATTCCATTTTTAAGAGAGAACATAACTGCATTTCTGTTTCTACTACTTTCACCTTAGATTTCATGGATCTTTAGAAACTCGGATGCTACGTGTTGCAACGTGACATCTTCCATTAACACTATTATTGTAATTCTTGAGCCATATTAGGGCTTCTACTTTTTAAGGTGTTAGGGTGAGACAGTTTTTCAAGGACTCTTGCTGTATGAATAGACATATGGACTCAGCAGTTACTTTACAGCTGAAGGGTCCAACCACCTCCAACTGAAAGATGTCATCAGTCTTTGAGATTAAATAGGACTAAAACAAGAAGTGACTGCTTTTTGCTATATTTAAATTCACTTTGAAGCTACTTCAGAAGAATAAACGAACTCACTACAGATTCAGCTATTTACCTTACTTTGTTCTTCTAGCTATCCTCTAACCTCATTGCTGATTGGAAAATCAATTGTCCTATGTCCCCCAAGATATTATCTTCAACACAGATTATACTGATGAACAAGTCTAAGGACGTGAATGAAAGAGGACAAATCATCTACCTTTCAGCCTGCAGAAGCTCAACTCCTCCAAATTGCTTATTTTGAGGTTCTTCACCACAGCAGACAGACAGGCATAGTAACGTAATAAATCTGATTTTCTGTTCAACTTCCTTTTATGATGAATTTGGTTACCAGTAGCTCTTTAATAAACAGACTGAAGTGTACTGAGGTGAGTTTACCCAGGCACGTGCTGGGAAACAAGCAAGCAGAAAATGGCTACAGAGCTTAACTACAGAATGACTTGCTTGTTTAAGATGTGATCACTGAAATCAAGGGCATTCTTTCCACCAACTTCAGTGACCACTCCACTTTAACATACTGCATTCTGAACCTTTCTTGTTATAATAGCCTGCATCTTCCTACATGGCTCAGGTTTTCATATGGCACAAGTACTTAAAGCTTCCTTAGAATGATAATCAGTGTTCCTCTATTATGTTTATAGCTTTAAGTCTTTTCCTGCTAATGGATGATGTATATTTATGCAGCTGGAGGAAACCTGGATTCAATAACTGCTCCACCACAGACTCACTGTGTGGTGTTGGGTAAGTCACTTAAATCTCTCTGTGCCTTCATTTTTCAACTGTAAAACAGAATTCTTGGTGCCCACCTTTGCAAAGAGGTCCTAATCCTCAGGACAGAAACATACCCTGCTAAATAATATTACCTTGTTAGGAAGCACAGGTGTGTGACCCAGGACACATATGCTAATGTTGATCCATAAATCTGTCAACAAGAGATGCTGGCAAAACAGATGGTTCACATTCCTTTTTAAACTATTTCTTTGTCCCCAAAGCCCAGGTATGTCAAATAACCATTTTATAACTGGTCAAGGCTTCAGTGGGCCAGGAAGTCACAGTGAAGCACAATGCCACCAGCAGTATGGTTAAAAATGGAGCCAACAAGAGGAAGAGACAGACATAGAGGTGTCTTTTACTCTTCTCTTCTGCTCCCTGACACATCAGACACTGTGAGGCTCTGCAGAAAGAGATAAAAGAAAAAACAGAACCCATCCCCCCAAATTCCTATAAGTAACACAGCATCAGTGACCATGCCTGAATGCTGATTGATGCCATGCACATAGAAAAAACACATGTTTTTTAATTGCAGGCAATAAAATAACGCAGACACACACCATTTAAAAACCTGATTTAGATGAACAGTCGCATGTTGATCCACAGGGTCAGGAGGATTACAAGCAAATAAAAAGTTCACTTCTAAACATTTGGTTTATTTAATTTCTTAAGGGTTACCTCTATTATTAGGAATTTCGATTCCCCATCTCCACAGCTGAAAAAGGAGCACACAGCATTTTTCTTGAAAATGTTACTGTAGCAACAAGGTCTGTGGCAGGATTTGCATTGCAGGCAGGGCGGGCAGGGGGCCCGTCTGCCACGCACTTTGGGGTAGAAGGACTCAGAGAGCCAGAGGACCACATCAAAGCCGTGGAGCTGAGCAGATTTCCCCTTCCCCTCCCCCTGCGTCTCAGAGACTTCATACTCCAGAATTTAATATCTTTTTCCTCCCTCCCCCCATCAGCCCCTTTGTCTGCATCTCTGCTAAGAGTTAACAGATGTTGATGCCATATAGTTTCAAAGAAAACTTTTGATGCCCACATAACTCATTACAACTGATATATTCCAAGAATGCTTGTAGCTCAGGAAACACTGGGGTGAAAAAACAGAGGAGAGGGGGCAAATGGCTACGTTGAATCAGCCTTGAGAGAAAATAAATAGTTCACTTCAAAGTCATCAGGGAATTCTTCAACAAG
The DNA here is from genome assembly GCA_009867235.2 of Psittacus erithacus. NCBI lineage: Eukaryota > Metazoa > Chordata > Aves > Psittaciformes > Psittacidae > Psittacus > Psittacus erithacus. Next base: position 71,928 of record WYDI02017301.1, read on the forward strand.
CTCTTTCTTCCACAAAACACAGAGCAAATTCAGCTGAGCCTAGAATTCCCAAAGGAAAAAAATAGAGCCAAGCCCACATAAATAGCAAAGCTGAGGGGAGCATCAGAGAGGTCGCCTGGCTCACCCAGCAACAAAGTGCAGTATTCTTGAGGTCTGATTTTCCCAAGCAACCTGCACTGTACCAGGGCACAAAGGTACCACTGAAAAGCGGAGCCTCTCAACAATAGTAATATAGAGAGCCCTAAGAAAGCTATCCCTTTTCCCTGCCCAGAGCTAAATCAGGCAACAGTGAGATTACTCAATGCACAGAGCACTTCAATTCAGCCTTACAACACAGGACATGTCATTTATGTCACAATTGCAGAGGAGAAACATTTGCTTATTTAGCAGGTGACTGTGTTTTTCAGGGCAGGCAGGCCCCATGTTCTTGGCTGTTTTCTAGGGTTACCTCTAGGATGCAACCCTCCATAAATTTCTGTAGCAGGTCTCCTCCCCTCCCCTGCTGCTGCAGCTCACAGCTGCATCCTCCAATCCGTTTGGTGAGAAGCCCCCCAGGAGTCACCGAGGATTGGTAGGTGGAAGGGCTGAGAAAAGGGGGGAGGGCGAGAATGCGATTACATCAATTTCCACAGCAGGAGGATCAGATTGCATCATTGTACACAACTTGGGGCCTGCTCTTTTATCCCTGATGCAGACAAATTCCCCATTGAAATCAGTGGGGGGCTTGTCTGTGCAAGGGCTGCAGAATCGGGTATTCTGTGATCACAGAATTAGAAAGCAGTAGGAAGCCACACCTGGCAGCACCTCTCTTGGTGGTGCTCTGCCCTCCGCCAGAATGGATATCAAATCAAAACAAGCAAAAATATAACAATGATGTTAAATTCTTTCTTCCCCTCATACACAAACTCCTAAAAATCCACCCCTGCACTTATTTTATTAAAGTCTGCATTAAGTTCTTAACAGCGCACTGCAGACATCACACAAAAGTAACAAGGAGTAAGAAAGTATCAGAGGAGAGCAGGGGGAATCTATCTCACTACACATTTGCAGGCATCCCTCATCTAACAGCGGACATGGGAAGAGTTTTAAAGGTTTTATACAAACAGGTGTGTTCTGCTGATTGGTTTCTCCAGGGGGTTCAATAGAAGACAAGAAACAGCCCTACTTCTGCAGCAGAAACAACGCGTGGTCTCTTTCTGTATGGTTCAAATACAAGCCATGGTACTGTAGCACAACATGAAGAATTGTTAGGTTTTCACTGCTGCACATTTCCAAGTACCACACTTTGCATTCACTCTCATTTGCATAAAAATTTTCCTTGTAGCAGCTCCATAGTCTCCTCACTTCAGCTGCTGCTACTCCCATGCATAACCTTCTTTCTGGAATAATTATCCCCCAAACACACTTGTGAACAACTTAGGAAAGCCAGAACTAAAATCTCCTATCAGATATGTTCAGAAGAAAATGTGGCTCCTCATAAAATGATTCCTTATTATCTCTCTTGCCTCACTGTTTGGGGATGGATCATTTCCTCCAGGGAGTAACAAGGAAGGCGTCCTCAAGCCTTGCGGCTTTGTAAGTAAAATACCACATTACTGAGGTCATCCACCAGGGTGGCTGTGAAGTTTAGTAGGAGAGCAGGCAGCAGAGACGCTCAGGTAACTCAGATCTAGTCTGTGGACTTTCTACAGTGGCAGTGCGGCTGAGATAGAAAATGTCAGGAGAAGACGGGAAAATACAGAAGCAGAAAACATTACTGAGCCACTGGGGCCAAACATATGGAATCAGAAGATTTAAGATTCTATTCCGTATATTCAAAAGCTTACTAAACTCTCCAAACAGTGCACCTGTAAGATCCAAGCCCTAAGTTCCTCCAAAACACCCCAGTCCATCTAGACTAAGAGGCTGTTCAGCATGTGGAAAGGCTGCAAAGTCCTCCAGAAGCTCTACTAGAACCACTTGTGCCACACGTCTGAGGTGCCTCTGCTGCAGCCAGTGTGCCAGCCTCTGTCCAACAGCAGGTTCTGAGGTACCAGGATGCAGCGCTCAGACATGCAAAACTACAAATGTGGGGCCATTGGCATGGTTTTGTTTCCTGAACTGGGCAGAATGATGCCCAGAGACATCCAAAGACCTTGGAAGGGCTTTTAAGGCTGATTTTTACCATCTTAGTAAAAATGCTTGGTTTTCCGATTGCTATTGTGCGTCAACATGCGTATGTTTGTTTGTTACATTGCAAAGAAAACAGAAATTTGAAAGAAAAGAAAAAGATTAATTTTGCCAAGCATTAAGTTTCCTCTGAAGATACACTGATAGAAAACCATCATCCGGTCTCAGGTCTCAGGGCAACCAAACTGGGTCTTTTGGTACAGGTTTTACAAGTGTATGGATACTCCAAGATCCACCCTGAATGCTGGAGATCCATCTCCAGGCACATTGTTATGATTTCAGATACAGTGCATGCTTCTGACCAAAGCTGTCCATGGCGTCAGACTTGAGACAAAATGGGAGAGGTTATGATCCTGCCTTACTTTGTTTTTTAAACCAACAACTCTGTCTTTGTGGTAAGGTTTTGTACTCATTTGCTACAACTTGTAACATCTTATTTAAGCAGAAAGGCCAGTGAAAATACTTTACAATGTTTATTACACGATCTTTAATGCTTTCCATGAGGAGCAAACACGTTTGCGAGGGGAGGGAGAAGGGACAATAGCTGAATGCAGATCACGTGCAGAGCAGCAGGCTTGACTGACCCCATGCAGCTATTAAAGAGACAGCAGCATCTTGAAATTCACATTTGCCCAGAAAAGTTTTACCTAGTCTTATGTAAACACTTGACAGGCATTAGAGGAGGAAGGAAACCGCAGCATTCCCAGTCAGCTCACTTGGCTCACTTGACTTCCGGAAGATTGTTTCCTTAATTTTTTGATTCAAACCTGTTGGTCCATTTCATATTCTCCAGTAGGAAAGGCACCCAAAGAGGAGTGGTGCAAACAATTAAAATAAAGGAAAATGACAAGGAGACTTTATTACCCCAAGCAACCCTCATTTAAATTTTTAAATATAAGCTAGGAGAAATACTGCAGCACTGGCATATCAGTTAACACCATTACTTTAATGTGAAACATTTATTCATGCTGCTAAGTTTTAATTGCTTGTGTCCAGAGAATGAAAGAAACTGAACACAAACAAAATAGATCTCCCTCACTAGGCACAACTCATAACTTCAGTCCAAAGAGTCTGTCGGGCAGCCCGGATTGCAACAACAGCTTCATCAGCTCATGACACACCAGCACCATAGCACAAACTGTTGCCCAAGCTGTCTTGGCAAGACATGCAAGCCTTGATTTTGATCCCAGTTTACCCTAGTTTCACATTTCTGTTAATTGCAGCAGAACAAAATGAGAGTGGCTGGAAACAGAGTTGTGCCTTCACCTCTTGCCAGGGCATTCATGACCAACTCATTTTACAGTGAGCTACAGAATCGATATCGATATCAAAGTGGATATTTCAACGTAAGTTGAAAACTCTTTATATTTTTTCCACAAGCAAAATATTAAGAACCCTGCCCTAGAGAAAGATGAAAGGAGCCAATCTCCCCTTTAAATTACCAAGCAAGCCTGGGCCTTGACTCTTTTTTGAATGGGAAGTCAAAACGTCTGACTTCAATCAGTTTGTATAAACCGGCTTTTGTTTTTCCTTTTACCCAAATGACTCCACTCTTAAGGATTTATTGTAACTGGATTGCTTTTCTACCCAGCAGGGAGCTGTAGCACTAGCAAAGCTGTTCCACACAGTAGGTTTTCCGCTGATTGAATTTCTAGACTTTCAGCTCTTCGGAAATGTTTGCTCTTGTACAAGCTGTCAGAGGGAAATTGTGTGCAGTCGATTTTGTCTCAGCTAAAGCAAGGTGGGGTTCCATATGCAGCCAGCCAACATGGAATTGAAGGAAGGAGGATCAATCAAATTGCAAAGGAATAAAAAAAGGTATCAGCACAAATGAAACAAAGAACCCCAAAGAAACAAACCACACAACAAAAAAGGACAGGGGAAGAAGATGAGAATGAAAACCATTTCTGCAAATAGGTGCACACACAAGACACCCTTTCTTAAAAGGAAAACTTTAGTTTAAAAATCACTGAAATAAGGGATAAAAGCCATTTGAAGAACTGTTCCATTAAATATGCACAAAGCCAACGCCATTAGGTTGCTCCAAAACCATGCTGCTGTTTAAATTGTCATCCTTTGGAGCAACCCACCCTATGGGTACTGCCACAACTGTCAGTATTAGGGTCACATCACGTCACAGCACAGCATACCCACCACAGTGAGCACTGAAGCACTCAGCCACCTTACACCTTCTGCCATGCTTCTGCCTTGCTCTGTGTAAAAAAAGACATGCACTGAGAAGATGCAGGAAGCCACTGCAAAGCCCTTCAACTGCCATGCTTGTCACAGATGGTGGAGAGTGATTTAACAACAAGGATTTTTCAACCATCATGTTCTCAATATGTTGCAAACACTAGAGTCACCCCCTCTTCAAGTGTGCTGTAGCCATAATCTTGTCATGCACATGGCCTAATGGTTCAAGTCACTGTCTGCACCTGAGGTTTTTCTTATTTGGACATGTAGTAACTTATCAGGCCAGAAGGACACAGAGAGGCAAACACAACCAAAGACGACAGCAGCTGCAGATATTAAGAAGTCTGTACTAAAAGATAACATTAAAGGATCTCAGTATAAGCAACACTTGACTGTGGTCTAGTCTGCTATAGCTTATGTTTCTAAGCCAACTGCAAGGACAGGTTTTAGTTCTGACTGCTTTACAGAAATGTTTTTAGGCATAAGCCAATACCTCCATGAATGTGACAGCACAGGTGAGTACTAGGCTGGAAGTCTCTGCCCTGCCAGCCATGGGTAGGTAAGCTATGCAATCTTTAGGTATACTGCAATAAGACCAGCAGCAATTGCAATGATACCAGGCACATCATATTGCCCCAGTAGTGAGGTCTGCATTTTGACACCCCTGTGTTAGACAAATTATGCCACCTGGTTTTTCTTTTAAGAAATAATTACAGCTAGTGTATCATTCCTTTTTGACACAAGATAAAAACACAAAGCCATACAACAGGGTTTTTTAATTACCTGACTTGACCTTAAAATATTTCTAAGTCGTACTGCCTTGTATTGTTCAGGACTCATTCTCATGTCTCAGTCTAGTGAGTAGTCAGACAGTAACCACAGTACTGACTGTCTGATTGGACAGTCACTCTACCTGATAAATGTGTAATGCAGAAAAGCACCTTGCAAAAAGGCTTTCTTAGAGCATCCTCAGCGTCTGTACAAGTGACTGGTGCAGAGTCCCAGTGAAGGTGCAAAAAGTGAACTTTCAGTTTACTGTGTACTGTCTTTCCTCAGAAGACACTTACTACGTAGTGAGAAAAGATGACATCTATCATGAAACAAATAATAATAATGAGGACTTTTGCCACTATTCTTCCCCAGTCAGCACCTTCTGTTAAGAGTGGTTTTCTCTCTCAGTTCCCGCCTTATTTCACCTGTTAAGTGTAGCTTGGTGATTTTCTTGCTGGGAGTCTGTTCAGACACGCTTTCCCAACTCAGCACACTGACAGTCTGACATTCATGTTCCTAATCAAGAGTGTACCTCGACAAAACCCCAATGATGAAAGGAAATATCCTGTCTCCAAAGTCTTCAAAAGGGCCTCTTGACTGATGAAGGCATTTGCACCACTATTTGCACTATACTAAATGAACCTCGCTATCTAAAGAGTTGTCTACTCATCCTAGTCACTAAAGAGTTTCCCCATTTTTTCTTTACCTCTTGGAAAGCCACGGTTCCTCTTTGACAATACAGAATAATATAGCAAAAAAAGGAAAAAAAAAAAAAAAAAAGGCAGAGAGTGAGAAATTCAGGAATTTCTCAAATAACCTTAAACTTTGATCAGTCTTTCCTGTTGATGCCATTAAGATTTACGCCAGCTGTCCCAGCCACTAGCACTAACGCTGCTGCAGCCTAGGGCTGTAACCATGTACAATACCTAAATAAAGTATTGCCTTAAGATAGAAATTCATTCATAAATCCCAAGAAAGGTTATTGAAAGGTTGTAGCTCTCCAATTAAGAGATACACTGGCATTTTTAACTGAATGCAGTTTGATTTAGAGGGACATATTAAGATTCAGTAATGCAAATGTATAACCTTCAGTGTTCTATGAGAAAAGCAGAACAAGGATTGGTCAATTCTTTGCACATGGACTAAAGATTGCCTGGAAGATTTCTTATCACTGATTTCAGTCAAGTCTTCTAGTGTACAATTCTGTTTGTGGGCACATAATTATACAAAATGCAAAGAATTATTCTGGAGCTCACAGATGCAACTGAAGCAAGACAGGCACAGCTCCAACACAGCTTCTCACCAACACTGTCCCTAATGAATTTCTTACATATGTTCACTTTCAGGTCCTAAAAGACAGAGGATAGCAATACCTGAACTATCTATCAAAGCTAGTGTTCTTCACCATGACAGGCCTTAAAGTGTTACAGACTTTGCTCTATTTACCTGCTTTGTATAAAAGCCTACCTTCCTCTTATAAAAAAGAATGCTATGAGAGGAAGAGAGAGAAAAGAGGAATGACCAAGAGCAAGAAGACATCTGGGGACACTGCAAAAGGAGGAGCAGTGCTTGCAACCTTACTTCTCACTTCCATACTCTCCCAGCTGAGCCACCAATATTCTTATAACTAACTTTAACTTACATATGCACTGCACTAGAAAATACATGCTTTCCTCAAAAGGTTAAAACAGAAGTTTGAATATACAACTCTCTCTACTCTGATGTATGTAATTATACATAGAATCATAGAACAGTTAGGGTTGGAAAGGACCTTAAGATCATCAAGTTCCAACCCCCCTGCCATGGGCAGGGA
>WYDI02017303.1:0-70635 GCA_009867235.2 Psittacus erithacus
GGTGAGACTGACTGGTCTGTAGTTCCCTGGGTCATCCATTTTCTCCTTCTTGAAAATGGGGGTTATATTTCCCTTTTCAAGTCATCGGGAACTTCACCTGACTGCCATGATTTTTCAAATGTGATGGACAGTGGCTTAGGAACTTCATTTGCCAGCATCTTTTGTGACCCTGGATTTTTGTGCCTTTTTTTCTTTGCCAGCTACCATGGATCCTCTCTATATTAGGCAATATTGCCTTAATTTTGTCTATTTATTACCTGTTATAGAGAAAATTCACTGTTGCTCTTTCATCCTCCCAGTCAATTTTAATTCTAATCTCCAAACTATTCATCTTAAAATTACAGTGAGTTCCTTAATAGCCTTCTGTTGCTGAATTTACTGAAGGCTTTTAAAACAGATCCCCCCCCCCCCCCATTTTATTTTTCCTCTGATTTTTTCTTGATTCCCTAGAGCAATTATTTTATGTTGATAAACAAGATCTTTCTTTACACATCCTATCCTACCTTGTACTTTTTGTAGCATGCTTTTCTTATGATTCAGTAGTTCCTTGTAGCTTCATTCAGTTTACCTGGTACTCTGCTACAACACCCCATTCTCATCCCAGAGATCTCCATGCTGGGATTTTTTTTTCCCTCAAAGCTTACTGTGGCTTCTTCCCAACCTCCGCTTTGAAGAAACAATCCTTCATGTTCAGTATGTAAGAGAGGAGAAATGGCGACAGGGGTGAATTATTTTCAACTTTGCGTTATCATGTGTTACCATATTATGTTTTCAGAACTCTGGTTGACAAACAGTGTTTGGTAGTGTGTGTGAAAGCATAAGGAGATCTAGCCAAAGGGTCTAGTCAAAGGTTAGGTGGATCTCTTACCTTCTTCAAGACCAATAGCAGATATTTAGGGAAGAGTATACCTGAAGGGCTAAAGTTTTTGTAGCAGACTGATTCCAACTCTTGTACATCCTCCAAGCTTCCAGAAGATACCAGGTTCAGATTGCCTAAGCCAAAATCTGAATTGTTATGTTTAACAGCTCCCTGTAGGCTTGTGTCTGAATTTATATTAAGGAAATCAGGAGAAGAGAGGACTTTGGGAGCCATGTGTCCAATCCTCTGTTGCAGAAAACAAGATGTTCAAAGTATGTTTTAAAAGTCTGTAGTCTTTTTCTTGAGCCTCTGTGGTGTTATAAACTCTCCATTCTTGTCATTTAGAGATAGAAGTCTGGACCTTAATCTGTATAGCCTGAAATGATGATTATGGTGATAGGAGAGACAGTCTGATGCCTGTAGTATTAACTGCTCTGAATTAAAGGTTTGTCCTGTCACTGATTATCCCATGGACTTCAAATTGCCAGTTGCCAACCTGTCAGATGAGTAGATGCAGGGCTCCATGGTTAGATCTAGGAAGGACAGAAGGTGTTAGAAAATCATACTGAAATTAGAAGGGTTTGTTGAAGAGGTGATTTAGATTGTGTAAAAAGAATACTGAACAGCTGCAGACTAACCTCTGCAAATGTGTGGGGAAATTAAGTTTTCAGCCAGATCAGCTGTCCTCTCTGGCTCAAGGTGCATAGGCTAGAATATGTAGCCAGAGCTGGGAGAGGGCTGAGAGAGGGAAGGAAGGGCAGTACAGCAGCCCACAGCTGGATTCACTGCATGTCAGGGCAGAACTGCAGTCCTGCATGGTGTTCCAATCTTAATTTCATTTTCCAAACATGGATACTTCAGTCCACTTTTTGCTCCAAAATACATGTGCTTTCAGCAAACAGTGTTTGTTTTGTTTCACTTTTGCACTCACACTTCAGGGCTTGTTCAGATAAATAGGTTTGTTTTTGGCATTCCTGGCTGCAATAATACTTTACTCAACATTTGGCAACTGCAGATGGCATTTTAGGTAGCACTTCTAACACAAGGATCTTGTGGCTTCACTGGTTCTTTGTATAGCACACTAGACATATAATGGCATGAATTCCTTTGTGTATTATTCATTACTTGCAGTCACACAAACACATAATTTCATCCGTAGGCTACCATGTGACTCAAAATGAGAGTCAATTAATTGCTGGTTTAGCTGTGGCTGGAGTTCACTCTTTACCACTGAATTATCTGTAAACAAAACAATTTTGTAGTTGAAATGATTACAGGATATTTAAAAGAGTTCTTTTACGAATTGTCAGTTATACAAGTAAAAATAGAGTATAAAAGGAGCTTAATACTTCTAGTTCAAAGTTAATAAACTAACCCAGAAAATAACAGCTGCTGTTACACTACTATGTGCTCTCTGTGGTTTGGAATGTGAAGTTTCATTCAATTTTATATCAATATATTATAATTTGGGTAAAACTGAATGTGTTAACTGAATGTGTTAGATGCCCTCTGATACTAGGAGAGTCCAAGAAGTCTGAGAACTAGCCCATGGAGCCAAATAGGGATTGGGATATCAGTTCTTAGTTTGTTATCAGGATGAAGCAACTATCTAAGTGCCTTTATTGCTCCAGTGGTAGTTAGCAAATGTTCTTGAAGACGTCAGCCTAGTGCCGTTTAGTCAGCAAAGCACGTCTTGGAGAATTACAGCAACTTTCACTCCCTTCTAATTTGTGATGGAACCAAATACATCCCTTCCTGCTCACAGCTGCTTTCTTTTTTCCCGTCATAGTGAGGAACAAGACAGAAACATAGCTACTGTCCTTTTTGCTGCCTTTTTCCCCTTCTTGCTGCTTAGACTCATCAAGTGCATCTCAGGTTTGCTCAACAAACCTGTGGATAAGACTCATGTATGCAGAATGTCAAGTAGTCTTTGTAAAGTCATTGTCAAACACAATTAAGGCAGAAACAAACAGGCTATAGATACTAAAATTACATCCTGAACACACAAATAATTTAAGTTGCGGTACACCTGAGTGCTTTAATTTAAAAAAAAAACAAACGAACACTTAGAAGGTCTTCAGTGACGCTGCAGTCTTGTGTTCTGGAGCATGTTTGTCTGATTTGTAGACCTTAAAGTCCCTTGGAGCTCATTTGCTTTCTTTTTTCCCTTTTTATTTTTTCCCCTTTTTTGAACTTCAGTCAGTAGAGGATGGTATTTTGGATCTCACTTTATTTCTAAGCCCTCTTGGGATCTGAAAACCTATGGTTCAGAACCTCCACAGCCTGAGTATCTTGAGTGCATGGGGCTTTCTCAGGGCACAGCCAACAACACCCACATACTGAGCTCCATACTAAGCTGGCAGTGTCCGGCTTTAAAAGAGCAAAAGAGAAGTTTTGGTGCTTCCTCACTCAGAGGCGTTCAGTCTGTAGCGTGCTCAGGCAGACCATAGAGAACCTAGGTTAAATGTCTTTTTTTTTTTCCGCTGATCATTCAGTAGTCCAGAGATCATTCTGGGGGGTGCACTACTCACCCTTGCAAGGAAGACCTGCTATAATGAGTTATATTTCTGATCAGTCCTGCCTGCTCCTGCTTTGCTTAATCCTGCTTAGATATGCTTCTCCTGTAAAGTATATAGAGGTTGCTGATCTACAGACTAGTGTTTGATCTATGTGTGTATATATATATTTGTATGCATTTCAATCTCAGTGTATTGTGAACTCTTTTTCTGTATAACAGAGTAGGAGGGGTGGAAAATATTCCCCCCTTTGCCCAACTGGGTCCTAGGAAGTGTGAATCCTTGCAGGTAGAGACGAAACATGGACCTGTGCAGCCCACAGTACAGGTAGGAAATTCACAGATCCTGTTGAGACTGAGTATATCAGACAGTGGTGGGTTCAGAGAACATGGGAGATGGGCTGCAGGTGATCTGTTAAGTCCTGCAGCTTTTTCAGCTTGTCAGTGACAGTGTGATGACACTGGTGTGCAGTGGTCTATGCAGTGATAGCATCCAGGGGCTGCAAGTCTCTGCAGTAAGGACTCCCTAGCTGAATAAGAAGGTTGAGGTGTTTCTCTACAGCCTTCATCACAATGAAGACCCCATGCTCTGTGGAGGGTCCTGGCTATGAACTGGGTGAGGAACATTTGCGAATATTACACTTCATCTTCAAAGGTAGGTAGATTTAGCATACGCTGATATTTTCAGCTTGCCCAGGCAATTCTTTGCTCTTCGTGCAGCTGTTTTGAATGGCCTGGTTTGAGGCAATAAAAGGTATGTGCACTAACATTTTCTCTTGGATCAGGACTGCGTTCTTGAACTGAATGTCTCACTCATCCCCATTCACAGCGTTTGCTTTGCATCGCAGAGTGCTCTTGCAGTGCTTAGTCTGGTTTCTTTTGCAAGAAAGTACACCAAAAACTGTGTTCCAGGACACATGGCATGCTCCCATGCTCAAGTATTTGGTCTGTGGAACCAGATTGGAATGCTCTGATGTAAACCCACAAAATGCATGTTCTGCAGTGACTGGGTTCCCAGCACCAACTCTTCCACACTACAGATTGGCTCCAGTTGGGTAGCAGTACTACCTAAAAAAGACACAGCCTAATTAAGCTTTTGTATCATGCAGAATACTACAGAACTAGCACAGGGACTGGAATTTTCTTCCTGGGCCAGGTGCTTTGAAGTTGGGCCTTGCAGGACTTGGAATCAAAACTCTTCAATCCTTTCTAGGTGCAGAACTTAATACATGCCCATTGGCATCTACTCATATAGTTCTGCAGTTAAATTTACCAAATAGAAACATTTGTGATAAGCATGTGAAAGAGAGAAAGGGATTTACAATCTACATTAAAATCTTTCATCAGGAAGAACACGCTCATTAGCGCAATATTCACTTTAATCTCGTCTTTTTCTTCTGCTGCTGCACACGGCTTTTCTATCAACACTGATTAGCAGCTACAAACCTGGCCTGTTTTTTCTTACTTCAGCATCCTGCGTATGGGGGATGGACTTTAGCTGTTGGTAAACAGGCAGTGAGGCACTCTTTATATTATGTTAATGTTGCTACTCACAATGTTTTCATTATAAGCTTCATTGTTTAGTGTTAATTTCCTGGCTGCCACAAATTATATCAGGATGAATTGTAGCACAAAGGCTTGTAGGCTTGATTTGATTTCCTTTCCCAGAGACAGTGCAAAATTGTTCTCAGTTCTGATTTTTGTTTGTTTGGGTTTTTTTCGTGTTTTTTTTTTTTTTCCTTGTTTTTTTTTGTTTTATTTTTTTGTAACGTGAGTTTTCAGATACTGCTTCCCTGACCACATGTATCCAACTAGAATTCTAATTCAAGGGGAAAAAAGAAAATCAATTTTTTGTTGGCTGTTTGTCCTTAGTCTGCCAAGCTCCTAGAGCTCTCAGTGAAAATACATGAGAGATTTTCGGAAACCAGTTGCCAACCATCTCTTTAACAGAACTGAGCTGCTGGTTTTCTGTGTGTGTGCATCAAGAAGACAACATATGGTGCTTTTTTAAAAAAAAGAAAAAAACCCAGAAAGCATTTTATTTATTCCTGTAGGTGCCTAAGCTGCAAAGGCCACCATCTCTGAAGCACACTACTATCCTTAGTGGCAAAAGACATTATTTAGAGTTGTAAATCTAAATATCAAAGTTTAAGTCTGCAGGTAGTCAATGCAGGCTCTCGTCTTTTAGAACTGATGTTCAATGGACGCCTGGGAATACTTGTTAAACAGTGAATCACAGTTTCAGAGTGCTTATCCATCCATGAACATGAACATAGTAACAGACAATAAAACAGGGTCTGAGAATGGCTGCTGCAGGTTTTTACAAAATAACAGGGAATGTGGAGTCAAAAGCTCTCAGTTTCGAAGCTGCCATGAAAGGGTATGACTCTTTATAACTCCTGTTCAGTATGACCCAAGATTCATCCTCTAACTAAATTCTACACCACAGATTGAGCAACTTAGAAACTATTTGAAAAAAGTTATTAGGGTTGATAAGCTATTTCACTTGTTAGATAGGTCCTTTAGTCTTGGCCCCTTTACTTTTTAAAGAAATATTTCTATTATTATATTTGAACACCTTTAGAGCAAAATACAGCTATAAATAGAATCATAGAATTGATATAGTTGATTTTACTGGTTGCTATAGAATTAAGTGGCTGAATACCATCTTTCCCAGCTGGTACATTAATTTGGGACACAATAATACATTAAACAAATTCCATCTGCACTGGGACAAGCTATAGCACATATCTAGTTAGAGGTACTCAGATTTGAATGTTTATTTTAAGTGAAAGCACTCCAGTCTATGCCAAGCAATATCTTCTGATCTGCAACTCTGGCTTTGCCCCCCAAAGCTTTCTGTAAGTCACCAAGCTGCAGCATATTTCTTTGCATGCAAAACCTTTTTCTTACATGGCTTTCAAAAACATAATGTAAGAATATATATAGAATCAACTGGCAGCTGACTGGCTACTGTGTATGCCACATTTGTGATTGTAGTCGAATGCAGTGCTCCAGGAAAGAAAAACAACTTACAATTTTGGCTACTGCTGGGCATGGCTCAGGCCATCACTCAGACTTTGCTGCGTAGCTCTGTCAGGCACATCAGTCCTGGTTTGCAGCACCTCCGGTCTCTGATCCCCAAGGCAGCATGTACACTATGGTTTGCAAATGGGTTGAGGTAGGTATATAGAAAGGAGGGGAGAATTGCCAACTTTCTGCTACCACTTTGATGCTAGAAAACCTGTGTGTGTGTTTTTTTTTTCCCTCCAGGGAAGAGAAGGAGCCCTTTATATTAACAATTACATTTTAATTAATTACAATGTGGCCCATGTTGTAAATGTGGTTTGCAGAGTGCCTTGTCTTTAAAAAAATATTCCATTCCACTAGGGTCAATGGATTAGATTCTTCTCACAAAATTGTGCTCCACTGGTTTTGCAACTAAGACTACCAGATTCACCAATGGGGAATCTCATCTGAATAATTATCATAATGTTTGGCATATAATACTGAAATTCAGAGCAATACATTTTCAGAGATATTATTATCTAATGGTTGGAGATCAAAGGTTATGTGCCACAAATCCAAAAACAGATATTAAAAAAAAGTTTTCTGTGTTTAAGTAATTGAGGGCTTGAACCTGGATGCTCAGTGGAAGTGCAGATCTGGGCTTTACTTGATTATTAAAGTCTTCAGCCTGTTGCTCATCTATTGGTGACCAGTATTATCATCACTGTTATGTATCTCTGTTCATATCTGTACTGACTAAGTAAAACTGGTTGAGTTTAAATTTTACTCAACAATTAAAAGAATTATGCACCTCTATTAAGGCACATATGTAATAAGAGAATAATTAGGAGCAGCAAGTTTTGGCATAAGCACAGTAAATTGTCATGAATCATTGTCATAGTGATATTTGAAAGTGTGAATATTTTGGTGGTATAAGTATATATTATTTAATTGTGGAAGAATATGTCAGAAGATAGGTACTAATGCTTGCTACTTTCCCCTCTAATGTTACAGAAAATCTTACTAAATTTTAGTGTCATATAAAGAATGAATTGTCAACAAAGCAGGCAGAATGGTCATCCTGCAATTAAATATTAACAATTTATTCTCAGAGAAATAACATCTATGAGTTTGTTTCTGATAAAAAAATATCTCCCTCTCCCATCTATAAATGTTTATTTTTTCCACTTTTATTTCCTCCTTGTTACAATTCTAAGGAGAATTTTGTGAGCAAATGAGGGTCTTGTTCTAGGATTCTCTATGCACCCAAATTTTTGTGGATTGTCAATTTTGTAATCAATTATTGCCCAGGTTTACAAATGACCAGCTAAATCAGTATGCTTAGCTTAATCTGAATGTGTTCCCCTTCTACAGCTGTATGTGTGCTATTGGTACATTTTCCTTTGGTATTTTTCCCTGTGGTTACTTTGTTCTATCTCCAGGATCTTGGTGGATTTCCTTTTATTTATGCATGATAGAGGGAGTTGTGAGAAGGCAGTGGGCAAGTAACACTATCAATGATCCTGTGAGCTTGCTTGCGTTTTTGTTTCGGTTTGGGTAAGCCTGTACCCAAGGGTTAAAAGCATGGGTCGTGTTATAAATGACATGCTTAAAAACTTAGGGTGTAGAGAGGAAGGACTGGGTATGAGCTGCTGCAGGATTACCATGTACAACTACAGTGTAGACAGTGTGTTAGCAATGTTAACTGCATAGCCTCACTTCATGGAGCTTTTTCTAAACCTGAAATTGGTCTTCGTATCTCCTTGTAGTCCTATATAGAGCTCAGGACACCCCAAAAGTCCATGAGAAATTGCTAGTGTCTCTCACAGACAAACACGTGCAGTCCTCATTCCTTAATACACAGATCAATAGCTAGACATTATTTTGTGACTTTCTGGCTTAAAAAGATGTGACCTAGTGAGTTAGAAGTTAATCTATACACAGTCTGTGTTAGCTGATAGAGTGCAGTGTCAGATTTGGAGATTTGGTAAAAATCTTTTGCTGGATAGCAGCCTTTTTTTTTTTTAATATGCAAGCGTGCATAAGTTGATGGTGCAAAACTTTTTTTTATAATTTATTATCAAAAATTTATCCTTCTTCTACTCAAGCAACTGAAGCTCAGATATGTATGTTCAGGCAAGAACTTAATATTTATCTGCTCCTTCTGTCATATTGTACTTGTAGGCTCTGTGGAGACACTGGAGTCACCAAGGAGAAAATGGAAGTGCTGCACACCAAGCTCCCTTTTAAATGAAGAACTGGGAGAAGGACTGCACTTATGGATGGAAACAGAGGTGCATGTGAGAACCTCTCAGTTAATGTTTTGATGATGAACCATCCTCTTCAGTGATTTCCCTGAAAACAGAGGTGCAACTTGAGGTGGCAGTCCAAACCCAGTAGTGTTATACCATGTCACAAATTACTCTTTTCTTTCAAAGAAGGCATGTTACAGTACTGTGCATGCTGTCCATGTAAGTGCATCCTTGCTGGCACTTGTGTCCTAGTGAAACAGGTCGACTGACTTGTGAGCCAGTACACAGCCTGTCTAGCAGATGGAGGTGAGTGAAGTCAGCCAAGAGACCATGCGCTAGCTGCTCACCAAGTGTGCTAGCTAATGTCAGGATTCCCCGACAGAAACATCAAAATGTCTCACAGTATTCTCATATCCATATACTGGTGCTTGGCAAAGATCAAGAAAATTGCTTTAGCAAGAGAAATAGAAAGAAAAGAAAAGAAGAAGAAAGATAGATATAAAAAGCCATATGAGGTTGTGTCTATGTTATTATTAGCGATATAGCTGTGGCTTGTGAAATGACATTTTAAAAAGTGATGTGCCACTCCATCTTCTATCACCACTGGCAAAATCAGGCAGGCAGGGGAAGGGCTAGCTCTCTTCAGGGATGAGTTCAAGGTTGTAGGGTACGCTTGTAACACATTAATTAAAAGAGCCTGATCTCCTGACTTTGTTTTCTGCCTTGTATGCAAGACCAGTAAAACAAGAGCAATCTCTAGCGCTCTGACTCTTAATAAGATGATCTTTATTTAATGCTGTTGGCAATGAGGACAGAGTTGTGTTTATAAGAATGATTTTTAAACCCATGTGATAACCAAACAGCAATATAAACCAGCTGAACTATCGTGCAAGGAGCTAAAAATGACAGTCTAGATAAACTGCCACCATAAAGGGAGAATGAAAATGCAGTCTGTATAAAGGTCTGCTAGTAACTTGTCAGACTTGGTGCCTTCTGTGATAGTAACATTTGTCATTTGCAGAACAATGTAGTAAAGCTATGCTGGCATGAAGAGGAGTGTTACTTGACATTCGGGATGCTACACAAATATGCTAAAATCTAGTCAGCAATTCTCTGGCTGGCTTTTTAAGGGCTCATGGCATGGGAGTTGGAACTAGATGATCATAAGGTCCTTTCCAACCCTAACTAGTCTATGATTCTATGATAATTGAGCCATGCAATCTCTCCAATGCAAAAAGGGCTTCAGCGGAGCAGCCTTACTGTTGTGGTTTTGGAAACTCCTTTGTGGTTGTGAATTGCAGGAATCAGAAGAAAAGGGCAGAATGAGTTGTGTTTGACAGACAGCACAGTCAAGACTATGAAGCTTCGGAGTTATTGTGGCTCCCCCTGCATCATGCACTGGAGAGTTGGTGGAAAACTGACTAAATAGTACCAGTACCTCACCAGGCGGATGGGCAGGCAAAGGCCAGAGCCCTCTGTCCCTCACTACCCGCCTCCTCCAGTTCCCAGATGCAAGATGAACTGGCATGGGGGTTGCTATAATTTGCTGCTGGTATAGACCAGCAACAAATTACTGCCTTGAGGAGCAAGCAGGAATAGGAAAGAGCACCTCTGAGGCATAAGGCCTCTGGGATGATTCCTTATGCACCACCCACCTCTCAGGGTTATGCCCAAAGGTCCAAACTACCCTGTGGAGGATACATCTGAAGCCACCAGAGAGCAGAGAACCTCTCTCCTACCTTCTGAATTTCCTTCTCCCTTTCTGAAGTGTAATCAGTGTAGATAGATGTCAACTTGATTACATTTGAAAAAACAAACCATATTGGTATGTGTCTTGAACCTCAGTGTGGTAGAGACACACTTACTTACTGACAGGCTTGGAACAGTACCTTTAGCTAAGGAGACTTGCTTTGACTTGCTTGCCTCTTTTTGCATTTCTACATTTTCAAGAACTTGGAATGCAAACATCCAATTTCCAAAAGTGCTTTTTGAACAATAGCTGGTAAAGCAAGACATTACTTGGCATGAATACCAGGGTCATGATTGGATTCCAGAGGGGATATATTAAAATAGGCAGACAAAAATTCAAACGTTAATGGTGAGCCCTTTACTCCTACCTTGAACTTCTATTTGCATCACAAATTTTACAGCTTTAACTAGTTGGAAGAAACTTTAATTTGTATTTGAACATAGCCATACTTAAAGATAGACCATCAGACATTGAAAGCAATATATATAATGCATCACCAAGGCCACGGATCCTAGTATCTCAGAATCACTGATGCATTTATGACCATGGTTTCCCTGCTGGGATGAGGTGTATAGTAGTTTTGCACTAAAAAAAGGCAACTGGGAATAGGATTCACCTTAGCAAATGTAGACACTTGCAATGGCGGTCTCCAAATCCCAGCTAAGCATCCTATGCTATTCAAGGTCACTGGAGAGAAATAAGCAATTCTAGGTGTGATTTATCTTGTCTTGCTTTAGATGTCTGGATGAGATCAGATGAATCTCTTTCTTAAAGTGCTACTGACTGCACAGAGTTTGGAATGAGCAGCTCAGATATTGCATCATAATTAAGCAGCAATCCTATTCAGGGAGAATAGAGATTGCAGAAGGATTTAGGTGTTTACATCTGAAATGTGGATATTCAGAATGCTTTTTCAGTTTCCACTTCTCCTTGGAGATACCAAGAGCTCTTGAGGATCAAATCTACAGACTTGCTGAAGGCAAGCATGCCTGTTTGTGAGGCACCTTGACTCCCAGTGACATCCACTGCCCTAGGCTTCCCCTGTTCAAACGAGGAAAAAAGCAAAAAACATCAGTCAGGACACAGTGAATCTCTGAAATATTATACAGTATACACAAAGACACAAAAAACCCCAAACCCAATAAACCAAAAAAGCCTGATAATCCCAGATATATAGCTTTTTGTTAGATTTTTAAAAATAAATTTAAAATTCTGGATTATCTGGACATTCCTCAGAAGTGGTATTTTGGGATGATATTTTGGTTATTGCTCCTTTTGTTAAAATACATATTCTCCCCATGTAAGGGAGAAAGAATAAGGCTGTAATTTATATATGATATTGAACATGCTGTATCATAATTACAATGGCATTTGGTGTGTGCCTACACATATTTTTGTATGTATGTATGTGTGTAATAAAATCTGCCAATATTTCCAATAGCTTCAGATATTCTAAATGATGAGAAGACAAAGACAGCAATGCATTAAGACCAACAATTCCAGTTAATGACTTCTCAATATGGAAGCTTGGGAAGGTTCAACTATGTGGCTACCCCTGTTTTCAGCTCCCTTGCCCATTTTTGAAGATCTATAGCTTCCTAAGGCCTTTGCATCTTGTTTAAAATGACATCAGGTAGAGGGCAGGGCTCAGATTCTCAGAAGTAATTTGATGCATAATCCTTCCTAAAACCTGCTCTCTCCCTCTTTGGCACTCAGCAGAAGTTGTCTAAGTTCTGAGTTCTTATGAGTATGCTCCAGCAGCAAAACAGTTTTTCCCATTAGTCTGCTTGAGCGAACTAGAGACTTCTTGCTGATGGCTGTATTTTTACTTCTTTGGTCCAGCATGGTTTAATGGGAAAACAACTATAAATCTCCTTCTTTTACCTCGTGTCCCACTCTTCCTTTGGACTATCTAAAATATCCTGGATTTATATGCAATTAATCAGAACATTTATTTTTCCAATTAATCAAACTATCCTAGCTGTTGGGGGCGGAAGCTGGTCTTCACAGACAGGGTAAACAACACAGTGCACAGAACACTTCATGCATTGAAATGTTTGCAGGGAAAAGACATTATGAAAGCTGCTTTTTGTCCAGTATATTTGATACTCTCCTAATTTTCTGTGATAAATGTATGCAGAGCAACTCAAAAGGGAAAAAAATACTTTCTACTTTGGTAATGGTAGAGCCAAAACTGTCACTAACAACATAAGCATACGTAAGGAATTCTTTGATTTCCTTTTCATAGGTAACATTTTTGAGGAATTGTAAAGTATAAAAATATTCCAGATTTTATTCTGAGAATAAGTTCCTTTTGTGGGATTTCTGGAGCCCTAAGGGACAGGTTAACAGTTAGGAGGAGTGGAAATAACTGCAAAGAAGAGGGCACTTGGAAGATTACTAATTTTTGGACTTCCCTAAAGGAGCCTGAATGAGCTCTGTCATCTGCTCAGTAACACCTTCTAGAATAAATTGGATTATGAGTGGCCAACCCACAGTCCAGAAAATTTTGTTCTGGGAAACTGGAGGCCTGTGGAATGGAGGGAAACCTCTGCAAGGTTTGAAAACTCAAGTCTCATCGGACACTTTGACTCTATCTATCTTTTTTGCTGGACACCTATCTTTTTTGCTGGATACCAGTGTTGAAGGTTTCATAAGAGCATGGGTCTGTGACCCCTTGGGGCACCAAGTCCAATTTCTCACACAGTTGGCAGGTGGGTGGTTTGTCCAGATGTGCCCACAAGGGCTTTTTGCTTCAACTTCCCAATCCTAGCATTTTCCGTAGTAGACATAGCCAATCAGAAGAGCAAAGGCCTCTGTGTTTTATTAAGAGCACATGACAGAAGATATCAGCACTGTTGACGTCCTAGAACCAGCAATAGTCTGTGTGTTATACAATATAATTGTGTATTGTATTGTTTTCACATTACAGTATGGCCAGGGTTTTATATTTTTCCTTTTTTTTTTGCAAAAGAAGTAGAAAGCAGTGCTTCTGGCTTTCAGTGAGAGAGCACAAGACAGAAGGTCTGAATTCTGCCATTCTCAGTTACTACAAACACCACCCCAGCCTGCAAATAATTCTACCTGTTTATGCAAAAGTACTTTTTAATTAAGGTGAAATACAAATTGAAAAATACAGAGTAAACATTACTTTCCTTGAGGTTAAATACAATAAAATTCTCTTCCTTCTACCTTTCCTCCATATCTACTTTTATTTTTCATTTTACCTAATTTCTGGTTTTAAAGCCATCCTTTCTGGGTGAATAAGAGATGGAGATGGGAGAAGTGCTTCCTCAGGCACATCAAGGTGCAATAGTAATACTGTTTTCCTGAAGTGGGGAACAGTCTGAAAATAACATGGAGACATCTGAGAGAGAGGTGCACAAGGACAATGCATGGAGAGGAATGTCAGGCCAGGCAAAGCCTTCAAGCCTAATGAGAAAGGACTGGATGTGGGAGCTCTGTTGATGAATAGCAATAGAGGGATGTCACTACATCTGGCTGAACAGGCTTTTCTCTTTGTTAGAGGAAGCACATGTCCACATGGGTTGGTACAACTACCTTTCCAAATCACATCCATCTGGACTGCAATACAAGTCTCTAACCCTGGGAGGCAGACTTGGACCTCGGTGTTATTTTTCTTAACGGGAGGTGGGTGATCTCCTGAGTGAAAGGGTCCTTTGCACAGAGAGCAAGATGAAGCTGAGGCCTCTCTGCCTTTTCCTTCTCCAAATCACAGACGAAAACATGAAACAGAAACAGAATAAACTGGCTGAGTCCCAAAACTTGTTTTTTTTCTGTGTGGTAATCCTGTTTCTCCCTGTGAATCTGTTTTGTCAAACAAAGTAAATCTTTACTTGATACACAACACTTACGAGGGTTGTTGCTTCCTGACCTGTGTGGTGGGAAGGTGCTCCTGGCTCTTCCTGGGCGGACCGCCTGGGAGAAACAGACATTTTGTGGAGGCCAGAGGAGAAGATATACTTAACCAGGCAAGAACCAGGATGCAAATTTATGGAAAAAGAGAAATTATGGTATCTTAAAGTGGATTGTAAGACGGATGCAACAGTTGGAGCCCTCTGGATGGTCCTAATGGATGGCTGAATGGAATGCTGAATGGATGGTATTCATGAAGTAGTCTACTACTTCTGCCTACTTCTGCCATGAAGCAGAGAGCCAGGGCAGCTGGATGCATTGGCTGCCTGGACACAGACTGAGAGCAGAAAGGGCAGCATGGCAGAGTTCAAATGTTTGCTGTTGACTGTGTTTCATCTCACCTGGTGGAACTTGGCAGATATCAGTCAGCCAAGCAGCTCTGAAAAAGAAGTCCTTTTAGTTTTCCTTATGAAATACACTCACTTTTAAGAAGGTGTGTATGATAAATTGCGGGAGATCTTGTGTGAAACTAGCTACAGAATTTTAGTTTTTTTGTTAATTTATATAATAGGTCTTGGCTGCTCTTTAAGAATTACATTTATTAGAGCCCTTATTGAACATGGAGCTGGGTTAGAAACAAAGGTTTACTTATTAATAATTCCAATTTAAATATTAAATTCTCATGAGAAGACTGAAAAAAGTTTTTTATGATTTTCATTTAATAAAAAGTTGAAAATCTCATTATCTAGAAGTTTTATTTATGAAATCTTTACAGCAGCTCCAGCAAAAAGTAAATAAAAGTCACTTCAAGAGTTCCAGTTTTGGATATCTAAATTATATGACATGATCCATGTTTATTAAAACTGTATTTATACATGCTTTCATTACTACACCCTTTTTTTGTTAGTGTCCAAATACTGATGCTATGCATAAAGTGCTCCGTGAGGTACACCTGTATGTTGCCAACGTAGCATGAACATGTGCACTGATGTTGATCCAGAGGAAGCCTAGGGGTTCTTCCCTTCCCTCTTGTACGCTGATTATTTCTGCCAGGCCCAGAGTAATCTGTGTGAGAGCGCGGGAGTCATGGCTTGGTGACAGGATATACATGCAAACAGATAGCTTGCATGATACTTAGAAGTCTTTTTTCCTGAAGGTGCTGTGTAGCAGCATCTTTGAGTTGTAGGAAAAGACAGCATGGGGCAGCTGAGAAAGACCCAGCCCCATTGCTCTGGGGCTGGGTTTGGTTGGTGCATAGCACCCCATTAATATGAGGCCCAGAAACCCTCCCTTTCAAGCCCTGTATGTAAAGATATCGAAGATAAACTGTAAATGTGCCATAAAGAATGAGATTTTCATGTTTTTATGCTAAAAATGGGTAAAGAATTGTTAGGATTCTTCTGAGGAAAAAAATATAATATATGGCATTAAATATTGACTTAAATATCTGTTTTGCCACCCATTTCTATTATTTCAGTATGCAGTTGCTTCAAGGTAAGGTACGATTTTTATGTCTCTTCTGTAATACTGTATAATACATTAGAATTTTTCAAGTCTTGGAAAAATCAATCTACTTTCCCTATTCAAAAGCAGATTTTAAAATATCATATCTTGTAGCAATTATGTTTGTGATCTTTTCATTGTTAAGCTTATGTCATGATTAATTCAACATATGAAGGATTTTTGGAGTGTAGATGGCTGAAAACCTGATTGGAAAGTCATGACAGGTGTGAGGGTCTTCCTTGAAGTGGTTAGTAATATGCTAAGTAATGATACCTGTGTAGTCATGTCTTTACTAAAAAGTGATGATGGCAATAGGGCTAGTATTTACTGATAGGACCTGTAAGATACTGTATGTGTTAATACTTGGCAGGAAGAGGTATCTTCTGTTTACACTGCAAATTGTGCAGCTAGGTTGGCAGTGACTGACTTTTTGTATTAGGTACACTTTGCAGTACTGTGTTCAGCTGGGAAATGTGTGTCACAGTCTAGCTAGATCTGAGCAGAAATTAGTTAGCATGCAGTAGACTCAGTTCTTTACCTGATATTTTATTTAATGAACTGGGTGGTCACAGTAAGTGACTAGGACTTCAAAATAACACATCTGTCATACAAACACACATTATTCTAGTTAAAAACCGACACTGAATACATTCCTGCGCATGACCCTGTTTTCACATTTGAATGGATTCTGCTACTCGTTTGATTTTAAAGTAATAGTTATTATTACATAGAGCTGTTTCAGTCGAAAAATGTTCATCCTTGGCTGTGATAATGTGTACCAAACAACCTTTTGATTTTACCTGAAATAAAATAATAGGACTTTGATCTATGTGCATGTTATCTGTGAACTTGTATGTGCACATGCACACATGGGTATTGGCACTGTGACACAATGCAAACACCACAGGCGCATGCACATACATAGAAAGAGAAAATTATTTTTCTCATGTTTATTTTCTTGGCACTTGCAGTTTGGTTAGATGTGAGATAGATGAAACATTTGCATCTTCTATCTGCATAATGAGTTCTATACAAAATGATTGCAGCTAATGCAAAAGACAGGGTGGCATGTTTTCAGTTTTAATGGGGACACTCAGAAAACTTCCAATCTTTCTTGACATTTCTTATAGCAAAATAAATGTAGTCTAGGTTGGAGTGTCTATTATGAAAATAAGAGAAGAGCAAGTCAATTATATTTCAATGACTGAATAGCCAGGGGTCCTCATTAAAATGATCAGAAAGGCTGCAGTGTTGCTTTCTTGTATGTAGTCACTGATTAAGTTGTATAAGAATGACATGGCCTTTTTGGGAGAAAAGCAGAGTATGCTGTGGTCTCTACCCAGCCAGCCAGAAACCGTTGACACTTACAAAAGTGAGATGCGCACTCCATCAAGAAAGGGAAGTTACTACTTATGGGGTCATGGACTCCTGATGTATTTAAAAATAGTTGTGGCTGTTTTATTGGGCACAGTCAGAGAAAGCTTTGAATTTGTGCTAGGTTGTACGAAAATGCCTGCGGTATGGTGGTGATATGGTATGTTTTCCTTTCCACTGGCTTCGATGAAGAATACAAAGCTTAACAGAATAGTACTATTATTACAATCTTTGTGTATTTGAACCTTTAAGCAATATTTTAGTTATCAGTTCATTACTATTAATTTCTTAGAATTTAAATTCTTATTTGGCAATTATTTTTTTGGTATAAAACGTTAGGAGAAAAAGGCTCGGTAATTTTTTTCCCGGGAGAGACTGTATCCTGAAACAGTAAAAAGAATATTTGTTTTACCCTCCTGAGGGTCTGCAGTCTAAGAAAATATAGTAAGGAAATACAGCCTAAGATCTGATAATCCCAGATCAAGTGGCTTTAGAATTAAATGAAAAATATTTTCTCTTCCATGTTATTTAATAGACCTTACACATTTACTTTAAAATTATCCTTCTGCTATTGCTCCTCATAAGGACACTTGTGATAATGATTTCTATAAAGAGATGTACCTTGTATTTTTTTTTTTATTATTATTACGTATCATAGAATGCTAGCATTTTACATTTAAGAATGATACAAAAGAGAACACCCATGTGTTAATTAAGCTGTCATAATTTTTCTTCCATCTTTAAATAAATTGCATCACTAACAGTTTCTGAAGATGAAATGAGAAATAAAAGACAAGGTTTAATAGTGATATTTTTGTTATTAGTACAGTGCATCAGTTTGAAACAATAATCTTAATCTTCCACTAAGGTGGAAATATATCACGGCATTTTCTTCTACTTTTGTCATCTGATACATGTGAAAATTAATGTGACAAATTAAACAAAATAAAATTGCTTCTATTTCTAACTGCAAGTAGTAGTTAATCTAAGCTTGTATTCTAACTCAAATTACATCGTACATCGTTCCATCATTAACAATGATGTTTCTTAAATTTAGACAAATTGAGATTTATATTACAGTCTGCTCACATTTTGATGAAATACTTTTCAGTCTCAAGAAAATCAATACTAGGAGATACTATAAGCTAAATATATTAACATATCAGGTGCTTAAAACTAATTTAATGTACTAAAATTAGCTAATAGCGCAGCTAAATAATGATGCTCTTCATTTCCATTTCAGGAGCTCAGTAATGGACAAGGAAAATGGCAAGTGCCTGCAGTCAACAATAAATGAATTGGTAATTTTGCCAATTATTATGTACCACAAGATGCCTCCGTTAAAAGTTTTCATTCTTTATTTACATACATGGCATGTAAACAGGAGACAAAGCGTCTCTGCCTTATTTACTTATAAATGCATGACTTGCTTTAATTCTTTTCCATATAGTTTCTCTGATATTTTGACTCTTTAAAGTGTTTGTGAAATTCACCCAGTCATTTCTTGTTTAGTAAATGCAGAATCTCATTGTATTCAAATCTTACCAGTTAGCACTATGCAATAAGACTACATAATTTATGTCTTTATTTTTACAACAGGGATACTATTCATAAATAGGAACCAACTGATAAGGCTATTTGATGTAGTACCCTGTGTAAGAACACAGGATTATGGTGCTTAATACTTGTCTTTGGTTCAAAACACCTGGAAGTCTTTTCTCAACATTTTAACAGCTGGTCTAGTATATCTTCTCAGCAGTATGTAGTACTGAAATTACATAATGATTAAAGTAGTTAAATGGAGTTATTTGTTGAAAAAACTGAAAAATTTTGAACAGTGAAGAGTAAAGCTTGATATTTTTTAGGGTACTCTGTTTTTGTGCTTCTCAGGGTGCACAAACTGGTGAACAAATTAAAATATTGTTCAGAGAGATTAGGGAATTAGTTTTTGAAACCTTGCCATCCTTTTCTAATTTACTTATGTAGATTTATGATTTATGAGTCAAAATATTTTTTAACAAGAGTAAAGTAATGAAGTACTGTGGGTCGTTGAATGTAGTTAATGCTATAGTCACTGTTTTCTGAAAGTGAATCAACACCATAGCTGGCTATTCATCTCACTGGCATGTGTTTCCGGACTGCTTACATTCATCTGAAAAATCACCTCAGAGCTGATGTTTCTGAGGTGGGTATGATTGTACTCTATGTAGAATTCTCAATAGCAATTTACCATCTTTTAGAGGCAGAATTTCTTACATGTCTTAGTCAGCTCTTTATAGATGTGCATGAAAGGAATGGAATTTTGCAGGAAACATTTTATGTTGTTATCTGTGTCTTTACACCTTCATTTTCCTAGTGAGAAACATAAAACAAAGCTTGCATTATGGGAAGTGTGCTGTCCATGTTTTAAGGGATTAAGCAAGATTAAGAGATTAAAGTTGAGAACAAGTTACTGTATGTGAATTAAAAGGCAGAATATAGTCATTAGAATAATTCACGGGGGAAAAAAACCACTGTTATAGAATCAAACACAACCTAATGTCAACAATGAACTCTACTTTAACCAGCCTTTCAACCTGCGTATCATCACAGTAATTGGTCTTTTAGTTGATTTGACTAACTGACAGCTAAGCCACTTATGATTACCTGTGGCAGCGTTTATATTTTTTTCATTTACACTATAGCACAAAATCAATGACTATATTTTAAATATTAACAAGTTGAACGTTTAGCTTATAATTTAAATAATTATTTATGGAAACATGATCACCCATCTGTGCCTACAATACAGAGACATTTTAATTTCATTAAAGAGAAAATAACAGCATATCTGCCCATCTAATTTTGTGGTTAAACTATTCATGACTTGTAGTAATATATTAATTTTGTCAATTTGTTAGGGTATCATTTCAACTTTTTGACAAGCTTTCATCTTTATTTAGCTAAATTTGAGTTCAAGGCAGTGCTTACTTAATAACTTATGCTTTATGAAGCTCTTCAAGAACATGATGTTCTCACCACCACCTACAATTTTCCTACACTGTGGTGCTGAGTCTTTTTAACATAATGTATTTCCATATGAATGATATACATAAAGCAAAGCATACGTATGTATGGTGCTGACAGAGTAGAAATGTGTTGCAAAGACAACCACGAAGAATGTATGCTGGAGAGCTCATTTCTGAGGTAAGCTAAAGATAAGGATTCAGTAAAAGCTCAATTAAGAAAACTGTTCTTTTGCAAAATGCTAGTTCAAGCGCTGTGTTTTGTTCTTTACTAAGAAGACATATTTGCTTATAGTGATAAGGAACATTTCTGGTTTATGACTGAATAGAAAATAATAGACTGGAAAATAATAAACGTTTGAAATTTTAAACTATTTTGAGCTATTTAAATTTCCAAATATGAGGTTACAGTTATGGAAGTGGAGATGCTTAATTTTAAATATATTTTAGTTTCTAAAATTTTTTCTGATGTCTATTTATTTCTCAAGCTAGTTATAATTTACTTTCTACTGGAAAAAGAACCATAGATTTTTGCTGTAAAACATTGTGTTACTCTTCTATTCTGACAATTGTGTCATTTTAGAACTAATGAAATGTAATCGTACTGAATCACTAATTGGTTTCCATATCTGAATAAAACCTCAATATATTTCTTTCCAAAGACTGATAAAAAAACCTCAGTAGACATGTTTCAAACACCATGCTGTAGCTAAATGATTTATCAATATTTTCCACATTTTTGTAAGTATTTAAAAATGTTGTCAAATGATTCTTATTAGTAATATTTTATTACTTTTGAGAGTATGTTTGTTTTAATTACAAATATTGTTCAGATGTTGATATTAAAAAAAAAGAAATTTTGTTGAAAAGTTGAGCCAGATATTTAGAATAACTGAGGAAATCTTGTTACCATGTATTTCAGTATTACGTGAAAGTATATTTTAAAAAATATTTGACTGAAGAAATTTAGGATATATTAGGCTTTTGAAGGTGTTAAAAAACTAAGACAAAAATTGTTCATACTGTTATAGTTACTTAAAACAGCAACTGAAAATACCTTCAAAGCACAAAATGTGTGTACATTTCTTTAGTGGTTAGTTTGATATATAATTATTCTTTTTTATCTACATATAGTTATTTACTCAGAGAAACATTGCTACTGGAATAAGTACTTTTCAGGCATTAAAGTTTTGGTTTTCTATCAGTGCATTTCAAACAAAGTCTTGTTACACTGCCTTTTCAGTAAATATCTCTAAAATTTTCTTGAACTAGGAGCAAAGATAATTAATTTTGATTATATGATAGCTTTAAAATAGAAGAGGTTCTATGTTTTTTATTTGGTTAATGTGGTTCAGTTGGCCCAGTTTGCCACCACAAAGTATCTGAGGGTAAGAGATAAAATAACATCTTCTAGCATATGTGAGTACAGGAGGCCTGTGATTTTGCCATGTATTTCAGAGTATTGTTTTAAAAATATTAATAAATTAGGCAAACATTTTATTGTATAGAAGGGAAATATTACAGTTTAAACCACCTTTCAGTGCTTTCAAAGAACAACTCATTATAAGCTTACACCTTGTCCCAGTGAATTTACAATAGAGTGAAATGGAAGTTTCTGTTGAATTGCCCTAAATAGGAAATGAAATAAAAGTGTTCCCCCTTAAGTATATCCACATTTCACTGATAATTTTTTATAACAACATGTATAAAGTCAGTATACAGACACATAATTATAATATCGCATACTATTTTCTGTATATTGATTTATTGTCTCTAAAATATAAATACCAATTATAAATGAATACATTGCACTTGTTTGGACACTCAGAAGATCAAGAGATTAAAAGTAGTCATTAACTATGTATGCTTTTACAAATAGTTACTGCAAATATATTTTCAACTAAGAGATAACAAAAATGTCTCACAGCAAATGCTATCTGATATTTTAAATCCACTCAGAAACAAAAAAAAATGATTGCTATTGACTGAAAAGAGACTATTACAGTAAAAGAAAAGTAAAGTGTATGAGATAAAAATGAGATAAAATACATCAAGTAGCATTCAGGTAACTTAGTAGAGTTTGTTGAAAGTAAGGATACATGTTTGCAGGTCTGTCATTGGCGTTACTGAATAAGTCTAATAATTTTCAATTAAAAATCTCATGGAAATTTAGAGCTCGTACAAGCAGTATGTTCAAAGCCATTTGCAAAGGTTATTTAGTATTTTTAATGAACTGAATTGTAGGTGGAAGTGTTCTAAGGCATGTTTGCTAAAATATCAGATGGGTAAATTAGTCTCTTAGTTATTACCGTCTGGCTTTGTGCACAGAAGCTACTTACCTTCAACACAGAGCATTACTCTTTTCCTGGGGTGACCTGCTAGCAAGAACAAAATCTGAATAATGATACTAATTGTGTGGATTAATTCCTTCAGTTTTCAAACCAACCAGACTTATCAGATTGTTGCTTCAATTCTCATAATTCTATACAAGTTGATCAGCCAGCCTCATATATATTTCAGTTTATCTGCTATCTTTCAGCTCATGCAAAAATCAAAACATCATTTCAGTTTCCACATTTATCTCATATCAAGATTCATAGAAGAGTACTTCACACAAATAACCCCTTCTTTTCTACTTTGTCAGTATGGAGGGCTTCATAAAGTCAGGGTCTATTTATGGATACCAAAATATCTATATCCCGTGGTTCCATATTGCTAAAATTCCTCATAAAGCCCCCCGATAACACCCACAAAACAGAAACTAGACTGACTGGTAGGCCTTGAATATTAATAAAATTGAGCTATATGGAGCAAATGGATGAAACAAGTGAAGTGACTATAGAAGTCCCTGGAGAACAAGACCTGCTGTGAAACATTTCTCAAGTCAATACACAGCACCTGATTGTTTTTTAATCAATTTAAAAAAATTTAAATTTAAAAAATTTAATTTAAAAAAATTAATTTAAAAAAATACTTGAAGTGAAATGTAGATGGGCTTCCATTTCGTACGTGATTTACTTCAGTCTTTAAAACGTTCATTTGGTAAAGTGAGGTTCAGTAGGAAGGTGGATGCTTAAGGAACCCTAAAGTGTTTGGCTGTAATTTGGACTAACAAGATAAAGACTCTCTGCTTTAAAAAACAAAGCAACCCCCTCCCAACCAAAGTCTTAGCATTTTTTTTCAATACAGAATGGAATAATTTAAAACTATTTTCTGACAAGTGTAGAAAGCTGTGATCAAGACAGTGAACTCCATAATATTTTTTTTTTGCAGTTTTTCCATGATCTGTGAAGTTCTGTGACTTTAATCAGCTATTTGCTTCCCTGATTTGAATTTTTTTTTCCCCCCAGAGTATCTGTTGTGTCTGTTGTGCACCTAAAAAGCTTTTGGGAAATATTTAACATACATTTAAAAAAAATTCTTGGCAGATCATCTACTTTCATGTCACATGGGATTTCTAAGCAGCTTGAACTGCAAAGATCGTCACAAACAGCTGAAGCTTTCGGATCCAGTGAGAGAGGTGTGTAGTTATAGTTTCCAGTTAATGTCATTTAAATGTAAGGAAATCTACAGTAATGACAATAAACCAGAGAAAACATTATTTTCTTTCACAGAGATGCTGTAATGTCTGAATGAGGACTTGGCTTATTAAGATAATGCATCTAGTTGTGGTAGGGATGCTATTTCTGGTCCTCTGAACAGCACCACCAATAGCTCCTTTTAGAGGTTTGCAGCAAAACTCTTTGCCTGCTGCTCAGCTTCCAGAATTCCTGGTAGCTTCATCTGCTGGATAATTTCTGCTCTGCTAAGGACTTAGTGAGATCAGGTGCTTGGCTACCAGCTGTATGGCTCTGTCTCTTCTCTCTGAACATCCCTACCTGTAGATTTCTGTAGGGATCTGTATTATGCTGTTTCTTCTTCACCATCTCAGGAAAAAGCAGGAACCATGATCTAGTTCCCAACTGCAGCAGATAAATTGTAAAATTCATTCATCACTAGTGAAACTGCTGCTATTGGCATGAAGCTGTAAGAAAGTGACTCTTGAACAAAAAACAGCTGGCTCTGCTGGACTCGAGAGGAATGGAGTAATGCTGGCTAATAGAGATGTTTTGAAGAATAAACTGTGTCTCAGACATCAGCTTTTTTTTTTCTTTTCTTCCTTTTAAACACACTGATTATCAGGTTTTTGTGAAGCCTGATTGATGTTTTGCTCAATATGATCACACACAAATGGGCAAACTCCCTACAAGAACATAAGAACAGTTGCTTTTCTCTAGTTGGTCTCCTGTTTATGAGAGTAACCAACCCTTCCACTGTGGGAAGACTGCAAGTACAGGATAGTGCTTCTCTCAAAATGTTTTCTCAGCCTGTGGGAGCAGTTGAAACCTTTAGTTTTCTGACTGCAAGCTGGGAGACATCATGCCTTCTTCTAAAATTTAGATATGGCAGTATATGTTATCACAAGGCCGGATTATTTTGATTGACTACATCTACAATTGAATGTGAAGACAAGCCACAGATTTCAGTCCAGAATTGGTGACCTGCCTTCTTCATGGCTCAGGCTATTCTGCAACCTCTCCATGAGGGTGTCTGCTGGCTTCAATATCTGATGCGGATAACAGTCCAACAATTTGGCTCCAGCTTTCCTTGTAGCCAATGAACTGAATTCTGATACACCTGATAGTGTTGGATGGCTTCATGATGGCCAAGGAGTTTCTGTGGAAATTGCAGTTTCTGTGGAATTGCTGAAAATTGTGGAAATTGCAGCTTCAAAACTTTCATGTGCAAAGCAATGGGGCCCCAAGTGCTGTTTGAGCTGCCAGACCACAGGGTATATCTCAACCTGTCTGCCTTTCAGAGCTTAGAAATTCTCCATTGAATCAGAGCAAAGATCCATTTACCAACTGTTCTTTTCAGTTGTAATGTGCCTAGCTAAAAGGGTGAGGAAAAAGGGTACAGTAATATTGTTCCAAGATATTCTTCAGTGTTTTGTAGTTCAGAGAATGCCAGAAACAAAGAAAAACCATTTATGAATAAATAATATTAATAGCTCAAAATGGATTTATTAATTTAATTTAATTAATTTTTAATTTAATTTATTTATTTATCATCTGATTTACATTTTTCTAAATTTAATATCTTGCAGCAAGTATTTCCATAGCCTAAGAGTTCATGTAAATTTCACATCCTTTTTTGTTTTGAATCTGCTAGCTATAGTTTCATGTGATGCACTGAAAAAACCCCACTGTTCTCTATTCGCTTAGATGGCTCATAACATTTTAGAGTTCAGTCATTTCCCTTTTGTTTTCTCCTTTCACTGGGGAATCCTGGTCCAGTTCTTCATAGAGAAGCTGTTATATTTACTTGCTTGGCCTTTTTTGATCCATCTATATGTTTGATCCTCTTCTTTGCACCTATACCAGTCCTTCTACACTTTTTTCCATCTGAGTCACTGTCAAGAACACTTTCATGATGTGAATCATTTATATAGTGGTATAATAACCTCTGTCTGTTTTCTAAGCCTTTCTTAATAATTCCCATTTTTCAGATTCCTTTTTTGATTTCTACTCAGCATTAAGCTTCTTCCCTCCCCTTCCCCAAAACTATGTATTATAACCCAAATTGTCTTTTAAGAGGTATTAGCCACCTCAAATCTTACTCCTATGTAAGTAAATATTTCTTATTATTTTTATCATCCCCCTCCTCCCAGTTCTCATTAATGTACACCGAACTTTCACTGTTGTTTTATCTTTCAGCCACTCAAAATCACAACATCTGCACATTCAGTACTCTCTTTACTGCCCTAAAAAACTTGGTCATTTCAGTAAATACTGTCACATCAGAAGTAGCCTTTTTTGATAGAATTTCTGAGTACATCCACATGGAACTGAACTTCCATTTAAACACAACAGCAGTACTGTATGACTTGGTACTTTTGTTTCAACATATGGTGAATTCCTATGGAAAATTTCCTGTTTTACAAAGAAGCTCTTTGACACTGGTATTTTAGTGTCAGGTTCCCATACATTAGTCTCTGTCTTTTCCTTACATTTACTTACACATTATCTTAGAATTTTACTTTATTATCATACATTACTCTGCAAGCTTGAGATGAATACAGAAATTACTTTTTTCTACTTTGCAGATTTAAGTGTTTGTTATTGGTCCTCATAGGGATCACACCTAGTACGAAGAAAGATTGCTTTACCTCACTTCAGATACATGAGAATTAATTGTCCAAATCAAATCTAGGGTACTGCTGTAGCAAATTGACCTAGTTGCAATGCAGTCACTCCTATTCCTTTGAACAATTAGCTAAACTGTAGAGGTCAAATATATATATAAATACAGCTTTACATCTGAAAGCAGTTAACATTGCAGGTATATCTGAAGACTAAACATAAAACAGTTCCTAATGTAATTATTCAAGTTTACTGTATACCTCATGGAAGCAGAGTAGACATGGGATATTTCAGTGTATCTGGCATTACTGTTTAAAACAGAGACCCTTGGATAATTCCCTGAATTACAGTGTGGTGAGTTATGGTTTGACGAGTTCGTAATTGTGAACACTGGTAAAGATGAAATACTTTATGAATACTAGCTCACGCGATGAATCAACTCATACAGCTAGGCTTTTGGGATCTGTTACACAGATTTGGTAGCAGGTTTTGCCACTCTGTCACAGTTCTTAAATAAGAAATCTTGATATACCTGCACCAAGTGACCCTAAACTGGAAGATGAGGACAGTTCCTTCTTCTTAAAAAAAAAAGTTTTCTCTAACTTGGGAAAGTGTAAAGGAAAGAAATACCTATAAAGTTGGAAGGTGTGAAATCTGCCACCTGTGATAAAAGCTGGTTCTGTGATGACCCTGTAAGACTTGTATTTCTGGAGTTTGTTTTGCTAATTCCAATTCATTTGTATTTTTGGTGTCTATGTGGAAAATTAAGAGTCACTTATAATAGTAAATGAAATATGGTAAGTGTTTTTTAAAACATACATGACAGATCAAAGGGATTTATGTTGTGTATGGTCTACAGAAGTCTGGAGTTTATTTCCAGTATAGGTGGTATAAACTCCATTGTAAGTGCTTCAAAAAGAAGATGATGCAGACGAATGATCAGTTGTTGATTTGACCCATGCAGTATGTCCCTATGCAAGAAAGATGGATAAAGATAGATAAAGAAATTGCTAGTGTGAATTTAGATAATTTCTAAATTGCAGTTTACGGTGACAGGAAATCTCTGGTTTTCAAAATGTGTTTCATTATGATCTTGCGATCTTTAGGTTCTCCAGTGTTTGGTTTTACGAAACCACGTAAATATATTCTAAGTTGACTTAAGATAGTCACAAAAGACATGGAAGTCTCAAAGAGCTTTTCCTATTCAAATTCTAGGCAATGATGAAATTGCCTTCTGGCTAATTGCTCAGTGATGATTATTGATCATGTTCCTTCAACAAATTAGATATGGATGCCAACATTTTGACTTTGTTGATTCTACTAGATTGTTTGAAGATACTATCACATACACTCCCAATGATCTCTTATTTTTTACATCTTTCCTGTAAGAATAATTTACTTTTTTTCCCAAAAATTTGTGAAGATAGTACTTTAACTGAATTCAAAATTAGTAAGATAATAGCATTGCTCATATAGCCTGAACTCTGAATTTCTAAAAATAGCTCATTTTCTTGCTGTTACTTTGGACAACATTTTCATATCAGTTTTGATAACTAAAAATATTTTTGAAGCTACTTCTTTTCAGTAATTTCCACTTTGCCTCACTATTTTATAAGTGCTTGAGTACTGGCTGGTTGTTCTTTATACTCAGAAAGACATAATGCACCAAAGAGAAAAAAAAGCCTCCACGGACCAACAAACTTATTTTGGGAAATTCAAGCTACAGACCCAAGTTAGTTTCATTACCTCCCTAATGCTAGCTTTCATCAACTATCTCATAGATATCTATCATACATTAAGGTTTTTGGCATGAATATTTAGCTTAAGTGCTTCTTGCTATTGCTTTAAGACAATGACATGAAATCTATTTTTCCACACCTTGCCTTCTCTTACCAAATTAGGAGGCAAGGTGTTTGAATGAGGAGCATATTAAGAAAAAAGTGCACAGCATTTGAGGGCTGTTCGTAAGCTTTAGGGAAACCTGAAGCTCTATGTCTGCAGTGTTTTTCTTGTCTTCTTGGAAGCTTTCTTCTCTCAAGGAATAAACAAGATGTTTCTGATGATTAAACAGTAATCGCAAATAAATTATGTTCTATGTATCTTTAATGGGTGACAAATTTGTGACTTTATTTTTTTCAGCTGCAAAGTGGTCGGTCTTTTATACTGGGTTGCAGACATGTCACTTTAATGATTTCTTTAGACTTTGAAAACAAAATTACACAGCAGAAGGATGATACATACGGAGCTGATCACAGAACAGTGGTTCAGTAAAGTCAGAATCACATGATCTGCCAGAAGCTGACCTCATTTCTGAATGCTTTTAAATTATATGAATGTTTTTTCAACAAGATCAGAAAACAGCTATGTGCATATTCAATTTCTGTTGCTTTTTTCCCTTGATGCTTTTTATTTTTATTGATTTTATTTTTTTTTAATTAAATGAACTGCCATGCACTTCAGAGTAATCAATCAGAATTGTTTGTAAATAAATGTGAACTACAGTGAAAGAGCACATTTGTTGTAGCCATGATGTCATAATACAAATGATAACTCTTAAACCTATTAACATGCTGAGCAAGACAACTCAATTTAAAAAAAAAATAAATTTTGCAGAATGTATACTTTTAAGGAAAGAGAAACCGTTATCTTCTCACTATTTTATAAGTTTCTTCTTTTCTGCTGTGAAAGCAAGACAGCTGTAACCATAATTAAAGAAAATTCAGGGCCAAGTTGAAACCATGTCCTGGAGCCCCCTCTAAATTTAGATTTCAGGAGGCACAGCTCTAGAAAGGGGCTTTTTCTTTGGGCATTCACCAAACCTGCTATTTTAGTAACATTGGTGGATCCAAGTTAAAGGGAATGCAGCACACGATAAAAGATTCAGAATGCTTAATGGAGGAAATAAGTGGCTAGAACAATTCTCAGCTGACATTAGTTTGTTTGATCAATTTGGTCTTTAAGTGCTATTTTGAAGAAATTTTCTGAAGGTAGTGGGATTACATATGAGAGACTTCGAATTAAATCGCAAGGGTGGAGAACTATGCCCCTTCCCACTGCCCTACCCTACATAGAACTTGCACCGTGCCTACAGCTCCAGCCAGCACCTCCTGTGCTCTCTGTAAAATCAGATTAATTTACATCTGTCTCTCCTTCACCGTTTTAGACATTTCGCTCCCCACTAGAGAGTGAAAGAAGAAAAGGGCACATTGCCATGCTGGTGCTGCCTCTATCTGCTGACCAGGTATAGCATGGGCAGTTTAGGCAGTTTCTGAATGTTGCCGTAAACCACTTCACTATTGATCCAGCTGCATCACCAGTTCGTGCTAAAAGGATAGTTCAATCTCTATGTCATGTCTAGGTTGAAAAAAATTGACACTCCCCCAACTCCCATATCTGTGTAAGGCCTTTGGATAAGACCTCTTTATCGCAGCATAGAAACCTAGTGGAGAAGAACCAGCAAAGAAATACACAAACATCCTCCCTCCTAAACTGGGACAGTAATTGTGTTTTTAAATGTGCTGAGCCAAAGGAATGAGTGAGATGTGTGGGGAAAGCTGCTTTTCTGCGGGCATGTGCAATTGACATTCTTCCAAAGCCATGCAAGTGACTCATTAGCTGTGACAAAGGAAGTTTTAATTCCAGCTCACACAGATCCAGTGCCTGGGGTAGAAAATACAGTTTGCAAAGATGGCAGCTGGAGTAATCCTTGAGCTGTGCAGGCTAGTGATGTGTTTTCACAGCACCCCTTGCTAGTTGAATCTGTTTCTCCTTGCTCACTTCTAACCCCACAGGAGCATTAGTTTACCACAAAAAGAAAGGTTCAGCTAGGGGGTGGGGTGGGGGTGGGTGTTCAGTTCAGTGTATGGATCTGTTGAGGGAATTTCTTTTTATCCCAGCCAAGTGGGAGTGATAAAAAATTGTTGTGGCTCTTAAAAGCCAAGGGAAATGTTTCTTTGGAGAAAAGATGGCTGCAGTGCATCAACCATGCTCTAAAAATACTGTATTCAGATTTTACCTTGGAGGTCTCGGTTGTCTGTAATTTTCTGCTATATGTCTGTGCGACTCAAGAGGCTGTACTTATATCTTATTGACACCATCTATTTCTCATTTCTGTCAGAAGAAACATTACCTATATGAAAACATATTAAGCCTCATCCTTTGTGCAACCTTGTAGAGGTACTGAAGAGTGTTTTATACAATTGTGACAACAGCTTCAAAGCTTCTTCCTTATGTCTGAGGATAGGTATTACACTTTTCATGCTATAATCAGTGAGTTTCTTCAACTGCCTTCTCTGATTAAAAATTAAATAATACATGTGCTTAAATAGCATTCAAATGATTCCTTATAAATTTAGATGTGAGTAGTAACATCTTTCTATTTTGAGGGCTTCTTCCATTTGAGGGTTTTAAATCATCTTACAAACTTTAGTAAACTGAATTGCACAGTATCTTTTTCAGTTAAGCATTACCTGTGTTGACTTCCTCTGGAAGGATGGGCTGGAATGCACTTCTGGAAATCTAAAAAGACTGATACCAAGAAAACCCATGCTGACTCATCTGATGAGCAAAATTGGTTGCAAAACCAGTTTCAAAACCGAACAGTATGTGTCTGTGTTAAAGGCTGAGCATACCTGGAACAGGAAAAACTTTCTCAGCAGTGGAACAGCAGTAGTATGGAGAATAATTTTGCTTCACTAGAACCCTGTTCCAGAATTTCCATCTCAATGTACAGAAGACTGCCATAAAATTGCTACAAAGACAGATTTGGTCATGTTCACATAATCTTATTTTATCTTGGTGATCATCTAGGAGTTAATAAAAAATGGGCTCCAAAGAAATGCCAGGCTTCTTCCATTAAGCCACTCTGACATGTCTTGCCTACAATGGGCTTTACATTGTGTCCTTTTGCTTTCTCCCCATCTTTCTTTCCAGCTGTTTAATTTTAAAGTGACTTTAA
The DNA here is from genome assembly GCA_009867235.2 of Psittacus erithacus. NCBI lineage: Eukaryota > Metazoa > Chordata > Aves > Psittaciformes > Psittacidae > Psittacus > Psittacus erithacus. The sequence continues at coordinate 31,283 of WYDI02017303.1, forward strand.
ATAATCTTGTTTTCACTCTGGTATAAGACTACCTTAACTAGAACACTACTTCTTTTTGAACTTCTTAAGCACTTTAATGCTGCAAATACTAATGGCAAAAACTTAAGGACTTAAATTTTTATTCCTGGGTGATGCCAGCATTCTGCATCCCATCCAGTGGTTTTGTTAAAGAAAGATAAAAATAATTCCTACAAAGTACTAGGTTTTGCTCATACATGATGTTATCACATACTGTCTTGCATCCTGAAAAATGCAAGGAGAATTATACAGGACATGTGCGTCTTTTTACTCTAATTTCCAATTAAATTTGATTTGGCCTTCCTGGCAGTTGTGAAAATAGTGACTTCGGCCCATTGTTCAATCAGGAAACTCAGTGTTGTAATGAACTGTTAATTTTTTTAACCAATTTAGCTACTTTAGGTCAAAATGAATGCAGGAATATGCTGTTCACACGCAAGCACATGCCTAGAAAGCTAATGAAGTCTATTCTCAGATTTGCCAGCTATTATCCTCAATTTGCATTTGGCTATGATAATAGAGTTCCAACTATATCAATGTCTGTCAAGCCATCTTGCTTTACAGTTGATATAGCACTAGTTCCATGTTAAACACACAGTTAATGTATCTGGGATAATAAGGGTTTTTTTCTGTCTGCTTTACTATCCTGTCCCATCAATGTTTTTCATGGCTGTTTAGCTTGACTAATGACTTCCAAATGACCACAGAAGACAGAAGTCTCTCTTGGTGTTGCAAAGTATGGGAGATTAATTTCAAAAAGCCTGTCTGAATTGCACTAATGCAACTATTTGACCTGTGTGCATCCCCAGGGCAAAATGTAGCCAGGCAAAAGGTAGTAATAATAAACAGGATTTGAAATTGCAGTTACTCTTTTTTTCTGAAATGAAGTTCAGTTAATTGACTTTTCATTTCATTTCCAGATCCAGCAGTGGAAAACTACTGCCAGTCTTACCTGGTTTTGATTTGGTATAATCTGCTCTCCAAGGCTTCTTGGGATGGAAATCTTTGTAACGTGTTTAATTCTTCCATATATACATCACAAACCCTTTTTTTTTGCTTTGTGTTTTAATTTATTTTCCTATGGTCATCTTTATTCTGATGTTCTGAATCTGATTAAATTAATTTTGTATTTAATTAATTCTGCAGTTAACTTGATGGTTTTTTACTATGACTATAAGGTATATGCAGCCTGAGGGAAGGATTATTATTGGTGTATATAGCTTGCACAGGAAGGTGAACAAAATTTGTAGTTCTGGTGCATGGACCCAAGGGTATACAGTTGAAGTTGAACATTGCCAGAAAATTGCCAAAGTATCCTGCAGTCTGCCTATAAAAATTTGCAGCCAGTCTAGGAATGAAAAAAGGCCTGTTATAGAGATCTTTCTTTGTTATATTAGATAAAGTTTTAGATGAAGTATGCATGCAGTTAAATCCCTGAAAACCCAACACTGGAATTTCCTATACCTTCATCAAGGCCGAGACAGTGGTGGGGTCATTAATTAGAAATTAATTTTTTTTTTCTAGTGGTGTGTGTGAGCGTCAGTAACTCTTTATGTTAGTTGTCTATTGCTAGGTTTTCGGATCTAAAAGATATTGATGTTTAAGCACATATTTGAGTGAATAATTTTGATGCAGTATTACGTATTTGTCACTTAAATCTGGCTGCTTGCCAAGACTGCATTCTTAATGTCAAGGTTTTAATATTAAATGTAGATTAATTTTGTCAATTGTGATGTTGACAAATTTAATTGACCGTAATTGTCAAAATTGCTGGTCATTAATTTATGCTCAGATTTTCTGTGTGAAAATATAAACATGCAAAAGTGTCATTGTCAATTATGGTCCATTTGAAGTGACCTAATTAGCATTGCGTGATGAACCAACACATGGAAAAGCAAATGGGGGGGACATGGTAGGGAGATAATTGAAAGTGACATGAATACTAATATTGACTTTATACTATTTGAGTCATTAAATCACTGTCCAATGAAAGGACATGATTTTATTTCATGTTTGTATTTGCTAGAACAACAGATAAAGAACACCTGAATGCTTTTCACTGGGTAAAAATTTGGCTGGATGAATGGAAAAGCTGAAATAGAAGAGGTACACTACTTCTATTTAGCGATGGGCAATCTGATCCATGTTCTCTGAGATCCTGAATGCTTTCCTTATTTTGCAGTAACTTCCACGAATGCACAGTTCCTAGAAGGGAAGTAGCTGGTGGCAGACACATTTTGCACAGGTGAGTGGGCATTAAGAGAGGAGGAAGCTAGAAGTCATGCCATGCCACTGTGTCATATTGTTTATAATGCCATGATTCCTTAAGTTATTATATCAACATACAACTGTAAAAGATCAGTGTTTCTTCCAAATATTTAAAAATATCAAAGCACTGCCACTGAAAACACTGGATCCACTAGACACTCTGTTTTTGTCTGTCTGAGTTGCATTCAAGACTCCACCTGGTGCGGGATCAGGTTTTGAGAACCCATCCTCTGAGACATCTTTCTATCACATGCATATAAACTTCCTGCAACTGAATTTGTAAAGGGGGAAGGGACAACCATTCTTGGGGGCTTTCATGCACTGGCAGTCTCATGGAAACTTCTTAAATGCAATAATTGCTGTATAGGCAATATCTGCTGTTGGGTGAATACTGGCTGGGTGTTGCTGTTGGCATTCAGGGGCTTGTAAAAGCCTTTTAGACTCTGAGTGTTAAAATAGCATTTTCAGTGCGTACTGCGGGAGGGGGAAGCACCCACTATTTCCCTCTGGGATTAGTAGTATGCAAAATTAGGAGCACAGGGAGTGTGCAACTTAAAAGCCTGAAGAAGAGGTAAAGGGGAAGCCAGGAAACATGAAAGACAAGATAGAAACAAAAGAATCTTTACTATATAGATGTTTACAGCCTTTCTACTAAAAAACCCCAGTGTCTTGAATATGTTAAAAATGCTATGTAGAAACAGAGGGAAATTCCTTAAGCTTCTTTTGAATAGATGTATTCACAGAAAATATCACTTTTCCTTCTATGCTTTGATTATGAACTTGTATCTCTATGTTTAAGACTGGGTACATCATCTAAAAAAAATATATCTGAAAATATCTACTAATGTGGCTTTGAAAATTCAGGGTACTCAGTCACATGCCAACATAACTAGAAATTGTATACATCCAGTTTATGTTTCCACTTATAAGGAGGAAAATATGCTTTTTATATGCATGCCTTTCTTACTAATATAAAAATTAAACTTGGGCCCCTACTGCAGATTTTGATGCCTAAATTGTTTTTTCTGCCTAACACACATAGTTGTCATATCTCTGATACTCTAAAGCCAGAACCATTTATTTTGCAAAAGGTATTTCAGAGAACTAATTATATCATCAAGTGGGGTGGTGCTCAAAATAGAATGAATGAGAAATAATGAGAAAAAATGAATCCAATAATTATTTAAAGTAGGGGTGCTAGTTTCTCCTCTGATCCTATGGTGGTGGTAGCCGGGAGTAGCTTGAAAGTGACAATGCACATCTAGACACTGAGGACATTTTTATTCTTCTATTCATGTTTCACTGCATTACAAAAATCCAGTGGATTTAGTCTGTTTTTCAATTACACTAACCACTTACACATGTAGTGCAGAGCTCTCTGTAGTGTTGTACTGGTCAACAAAAGACAATGATTAAAATCTAAAAAAGCGTTAGATGAAACTGCTGCTACAATAAGCATCAGTAATCAGAGGCATAATCTCTTTCTACTGGAAATCTGTAGCTGTAAGAGGAACAGAAATACTTATTGAGCTTTGAAGTCCATTTTCATGCAAAGATCAAATAGCTTTGTCAGATTTATACCTCACAGTTTTGAAGTGCAAATGTAAACCAATTCAGAGACAAGGAATTATTTATGGTACCCCTGTGGAGCAGGCATGTGTTCAGAAAAAGTATGCTTGACAAAATTATTTCTGTTTAATTGTTAGAATTTTGGGGACAATCACATTTGATGCGGGAAAAAGACACAGAGGTGATTGCTTTACAGGTTTTCTATAGGCCAACATACTCCTGGTGCACTGAGCTCCTGGTTTCAGGGTCTCTAGTGCCCAAGTGGCCGCACATATTTGATTAATTGAACTTATGATGGAACTTAACTCATTGACTTGAAGATCAAGTACACAATTGTGAGCATGCATTTAATAAGTTCAGGTCCAAAGAGCGAGCAAACTGCTGCAATGAGCATCCCAACACTGCTCTCAGCTGCCGGGCTTGAATGAAAAGTGAGTACTTCCAGCACAGTCACCTACATAGTATTCAGCTTCAGCAATACACAAAAGCATTTCTCAACTACAAATATGGCATAAGGACAGATGGATGACTACCTCTCGGGAGCAGGAAATGGGGCTGGGTGAGAAGGAAGGAAGTGCTAACACATCTATGGGCAAGGAAAAGACGAATTTTGATTTATTTTTTTTTTTTTTTTTAAATTTAAGAAAGTCCTACTGAAGCCTGGGCTTTCAGTACTCACAGGAGAGCATACATGATAGTAACTCAACAGACTCTGTGTTGAACCACTGTTGAAGTATCTGCACAAAAAACCTGTTCATAAATGGGGCGTCTCTACATGGCCAATCCCTATATTTCAGTGGGGGAGCCCTTTGAGGAAGATGCATTGACTGAAGGGTTTCTTTGACTGCTTTGTGTGAGACTTCAAATGGCTTAAAAATTAGAAGAGAATTTTCTGCTAAACCCTCTTTATGAAAATCTTAGCATCCTCAAGATTACAGATATACAGGTAGTACTTGCTTGCAGATATCTTTCTCAGCAATATGGTTGCTGTTGCATTATGCATCTTGAACTATTTGGACCTGGAAATGCCTCTATATTCTTACCAGAAGCAATTTTAAAGCAGATTCATAGATTTCTTTCCAGCTGTAATTTAAAACATTATTGTTATGGATGGCAAGATACAGAATAGTCAAGCTGTAGGAAATCACCTACTAAAAGATGACTGAAATTTCACAAAGCTTGTGCAGTACACTTTTAGGAAGAACTATATTTTCACTAAATAATCTTTCTGTTAGGGATAAAGAGAACCAAGGACTCGTGCCTTCTTCTGTCTATGATTAAGCTGCAATGTTGTGAGAACAAGGCAATTTTAGCCAACCGAAGATTCTTGTTTCAACCAGGCAAAGATGTAGTCCTAAATTTACTCAAACCATTCTTGCCTAACAAAAATCAACATGAAAACTTTAAAAATAATGAGTCTCAAAAGCATTCCGATTACTTTCATTTCATAATTTCAGATGATAAAAACGAACAGCGATAGGAATTCTAGATATAATGTAAATAGAAAGATGGACTAGATAAAACCAGCTGAACACTAGTCTGTCCTCAAGATCTAACAGGGAAGTAATAACATGCTTTGGAATATGTAGCAATGACTTTTGGCAGATATGCCGTATACAATTCCATACCACAGAAAGCCATTGAACTTGATTGTCTATTTAATCCATTTCTGAAAGAAAATCACTAAGGGGATGCTTATATTGTTAGCATTGGGTTTTTTTTTTTGTAGCCAGAATGACACAGGACTGTCAAAATGGTAGTTGCTACAGTGGTGATACCTAGTTAGCTTACCAGGTCCAGCTGCAGTTAAGTATTTTAAAAGTTAAGTAAAAATGCTGCTGATATTTGCTGCAGACTTTCTTCTATTGAATAGGTATTTTTATTATATTAGTTCTATTTTAGCCTAAGCAAGAGTACCTTAAAATACAATGAAATATAGCCCTTGCAAAAAAAAAGATAAAAAAAATCAGTTTTGTAAACATAACAAAAATGAATACATTTAACAAAAATTAAAATACATATACAAACTCATACTTTATTATTATCGCCTTAGGTATCACTAGATATTTATAACTTCTTTCAACAGGATAACACTATTTAGTGATTCTGTGTAAGTTTGTGCTGGAAGTACAATATTGATTAGTTGATAAAATTCTGACCTACAGGTTATTTGCTAGAACTATACAAATTTTATGTAGGGCCCAAATAGGTTAATGCTTAGCTACATGGATGCATTGAACAGAAAAGGACAGATTTATGGAGTTTTGTCAACATGATGGAGAATAGAAAATACTAAAAAACTGTATGAAATACTAAAAAAAAAAAAAAAAAAAGTATTTATATTAACAGTAATGAGCTTTGTGTGCCACTCACTGGAAACAAAATTTCAAGTTCTTTTCTAAGCCTCTTTCTATGCCCTTGTTAATGAAAAAAGACCGTAAGGCCTTATAAAAACTACTTGCACTTTTTTTTCCTTTGGAGTAAGCATATGGTACTATCAGCCTGCAGTTTTCCCTCTAGCACTTCTGAATTCCCTGCTGCCTGAGTTCAGCCACTTAAATTAAACAGTATTAAGATGTTTTTACTCTCTCCTGAGCCCAGTTTCTGAGTTTCATTTTGCTAATCAAACAGCAGTCTTTTATAAACAAAAACTGTTTGTTAAAAATGTGCATAAAATTATGCATGTGTGCAAACATGTTTTCAAATGGTCGGTGTCTCACCTTTCTATTTGCCGGAAAAGCTGTCTCTTTTGGAGCCATGTAGATATAGCGCAGAAGGACTTATGTAGGGATGTAAGGATATAGGTAAAATGCAATAGTCAACTGCCTAAAATGGTGCCTAAATTCAGTGCTAGTATCCCTATCCCACCACCAAGTTCATACACTGTCCTGGAAATGTCTAGATGCACCAATAGTTCTTCATATTTCTTTATTTCATGCCTTATGTGTCTAAATTTTGTCACTAGACATATACAATTATATATTGGGTCTGGCTAAGATGGAGTTAATGGTCCCCGTAGCAGCTCTCATAGCGCTGTGCTTTGTATTGGTAGCTAGAAAGCTGTTGATAACACGCTAGTGTTTTGGCTGCTGATGAGCAATGCTTCCACAGCATCAAGCCTGTCTCTTCAACATCCTTCCCACACCAGGACACTGGGGGTGGGTAAGATTTTTGGAGGGGACATAGCCAGGGCAGCTGACCCAAACTGACCAAAGGGATATTCTGTATCCTATGATGTCTGCTCAGCAATAAAGACTAAGAGAAAGGAGGAGAAAGGAAAGGGGCATTTGTTACTTACAATGTTTGTCTTCCAGAGAAACTGCTACGCCCACTGAAGCCCTGCTTCACATGGAGTGGCCAGACACCAGCTACTGACGGGAAGTAGATAATAAAATCTTTTGTTTTCCTTTGCTTCCACATGAAACCTTTAGCTTTGCTTTATTAAACTGCCTTTATCTTGACCCACAAGATTTTTTTCTATCCTGTCCTGCTGAGAAGGAGAGTGATAGCACCTGGTGTCCAGCCAAGGTCAATCCACCACAAGTTGTGTCCTGATCCTGAGACTGTCTTCTGGCTCCTTTTTTCAACCCTGAAGAGAATCATAAAATATGCTTGGGTTGTGTGGAAAAATTTACTTTCAAAATTTAACTAACAGCTGTATCATGATGTATCTACACAAAGAGACAAAAATAAGGCTACCTAGAGAACTAATTCTGGGGCATGTAATTTTGTCAGTGCTGGCTTCTGTGACCTTTGAAGTCTTTTCAAGGTAGTCCTCCATGTGTGTACTACCTTATACACTATATCAATAGTCCTTTGTTGCTTGTCGAATTTTCTTGAGAACGGCGGCTTTAGTGTTACAGAAGCAAAAATATTCTTTTGTTATTCATTTTGTATGATTTATAAGTCATCTCTCATTTATTTATTCTATTGCTCTGGCATGCTGTTAGGCTCATTTTAAGCCTCAGTGTTATGTCCAGTGACACTGTCAGTTGTGTCATGGCCCAAGAAAAATTGTTCTTTTCTGACCTGCTAGTACCCTTTCTTATGAATTTAGCAGCATTATGTACCAAAGCAAAAAAGCACTAATCAGAAAAGTCACAAGACACATTTACATGGTATCTGGGATTAGCAGAGTTCCTTCCTCATATAGCAGCCACTCTACTCCAATCTTATGAGACTCCACCTCCACATTCAGCTCTGGGGCTCCTAACATAAGAAGGACATGTACGTATTGGGGCAAGTCCAGAGGAGGGCCAAAAAGAAAAACAGAGGGCTGGAGCACCCCTCCTATGGACCTCAGAATGTAGAAAGTACCTCCACTGGTTTCTTGTGGCAAGGGTGCACACTGGATAGGGCTGCACTTGGTGCGGCATGGTGGAGGTCCTCCTGGAGCAGGGGCTCAGCTGTGGCACACTGTCAGTAGCTGAAAGACATCAAGGAAGCTGAGAGGGAGCTGGACTGCTTGCTCCAGGCACAAACTGTGCAGGGGCCACAAGTATCTACCATAGCACATACAGAAAACAAGGAGGGCAGTAATCCAGGAAGCTAGGAACTAATAACAAAAATAAAAAAAAAACCCAAAACCCCAACAAATAAAGGAGGAAGAGGACAATTAAAAGCAAGGGACTTCCTCTAAATTCCAACTTCCCCACCCAGAACCACCTCGCAGTTCTGCAGGGGGCTAACAAGGAAATGCCCACCACACCAAATGGACAACCACTGATGCACCAGTAAAGAGGATCACTCCTGGTGCCTCCAGGAAAAAGTGGCGGGTCATAGTAGTAGGGGACTTTATTTTGAAAGGCATGGAGGCGCTGATCTGTTGGCCTGACCCACTCTTGAGGGAGGTGTGTTGCCTACCAGGGGCTTGGATCACAGATGCTGCAGAGACACTGCCTGGCCAAGTAAGTCCTGCTGACTATTGGACACTTCTTGTGGTCTGTGTGGGTGCTAGTGACATAAACAGCAGTAGCCTGGAGAACATTAAGAAGGACTACAGAGCCCTGGGAGAGGTGGTTAGGGGCTCAGACAGTTTTTTCATTGATCCTCCAGGTCAAAGGGGAGGATCTTGAAAAGCCCAGGGGTATTATAATCACTGCTTCTGCACCATCCTCAGATACACACATCTATAAAAATAAATGCATTTTGAAGAAGAAATGTGGCTCTAATTTCTAAACCCTTAACTGGCTGAGTAAAGCAATACAAAAGAAGATGATGAGGATTGTGAAGGAAGATACATGTCATCCTACACAGTTACACTTGAATGAGACTGTGAGCAAACCCCCCAGAAACTACTTTTGCATTAACAAAGTGGCTGTTGACAAGTGGAGCACATGGTGGAAGGAGATTGTTGTCAGTGTAAGTGGTGGTTACTGGAGAAGAGCTGTCACTGAGACAAAAATGAGGTGAAAAGCCTTCAGTTGGTGAAAAATGACATTGGCAAAATTGGTTCATTTCAGGGGAAGAGCTGGAGCAGGAGTCCCTAGCTGTCAGGATATGCTATGCACTAGAGTGGGTTATCAGATACATTTTTCATTTGTTGGATATTCAGATAAGGGCACAGATAATACTATTAAGCATATCCCTGAAAAGCCAATAGAATCATTTAGAAGTCAAACATTGAGAGCGGCAGTATTTATTGGCCTTGTTACATGCACACAACTCTTGTCAATGTCAGCTGTGCACAGATCTAGCATGGCTTGGCTTATGACCCCAAGGTTTTATCTGTTCTGCATTACTAGTGCATTACTTACTGGGCAGTGAAAATAGAGTCTGCAAAAACCTTGGTTTCTTTGGAATTAGAAATCTGAGGCATTATTTGAAGCTGAGTAAGCATTAGAAAGTAGACCAAAGGGATGTGGCACATTAGAAAAGGCTTAGTCTGAGCCAGAAGATGGTGTTCTCTGTCATTCTTTTCCACATGAATGTGTATCGAAGATACTGGACATAAGCAGAAATACACACCTGTGCTACAGCTTGTTGGCATTCAGAACCAGCAGATGAAGTGCTCACTGGGGGCTGAACCACTCCCCATTCATTTCATTAGAGAGCTTTGGAGATACTTGCTGCATTACTGATACCTCTTCTGTGGAGACCAAAGGTTTCTCTGTTGAGAAAAATTTCTCAAGAATTTCTTTACAAGAAAAAAGTTAATTCTGAATAGGAATGCAAGCCCAGACCTTAGGAGGTGCGTGTGGTTCCGTATAGCAATTTCTGGGGCTCAGAGCACCAAGCAGAGACAGTGGATGCAGTGATGGAGCCTGCAAGAGGACTTGACCCATGTCATCCAGCAGCACTCACTGTCACAAGCCGAAAGCTGGCTGTAGTGTGGATAACTAACACTGCATGAGGAAAGTCTTTAAACTATGTGTGGATGTGGATGCCAGTCCACCTAACTAAACAGGAATCACATACAGTGGTCAAAAACAATCACACTTCTCCCTGAGGCCCTACAAGATGACCATGGAAATACTACATGATATAGAAACAGAGGTACAAAATAACTGGATTCAAAATTCTGGTTCAGACCCAGTACCCACTATAGCTTTCCATGTGGTTTTCATCCTAGAACTCTTACTTATGCAACGAGTTAATTAGAATAGTTTACTTATATGTGCTACAAAGAAAACCATATAATGAGTAGAAAGAATGTTCTGTTGCCACAGCAAAGACCAAATGTTTGCAGGGCCACATTCCTCTCTGCCCCAGTCTCCCTGTTCTGGTTTTGGCTGAGATAGATAAAGTTTTCTTCATAGTAGCTGGTATGGGGCTGTGTTTTGGATTTGTTCTGAAACAAGAGTTGATAACACAGGGATGTTTTACTTATTGCTGAGTAGTGCTTGCAGAGAGTCAAGGCTTTTTCTGCCTCTCATGCAACCCCACCAGCAAGGCTGCTGGGGGTGCACAAGAAGTTGAGAAGGAATGCAGCCATCTGAGCTGTGTCTTCTGTCTGAATGTCTTCTCACCCTGAAAAAAGGGCAGTATTCTCCCTCCTGTCATTGGCATTGTTTAGCCCACTCCCAGGTTCCTCTGGGAATTACAGACTGTGCATGTTCATTAAAAAGCTTAAAAGTTAATGTACTGAGATACCATTCCTCCAAGCACAGGGAGAGGTAGCCAGATTTCTCATTGCCTCGTAGCTTGGATGAGGCAATAGATCCCTTAGTACAGGCATATACTTTCTCCTCATGAAAGCTATTCCTCCAACTGAAGTTGAATGAACACAAAGGTAAATGTTGATAATATATTTGTACTTCTATAAGTTTGTTCTTTCCCCCTCTTCAGTTTTGTCAAAGAGAACAACAATGCTGACTAATTATGCAATTGAGTTCCTATTTCTGTGTTCTAAAGTGTAAAGTAACCTACAAGCTTACTGGCCAATTTCCTAAAGTGCTGGTAGATCCTTGTTGCAAATGGAACCAACCGCTCTCTAGCAGATAAGATGACAAAAATGTGGGCAACATTTCTCAGCCACAAGTGAAGCAGAGAAAGAGGCCGCCGTGCATCAAGCAGAAAGATGAAAGCCATGCCAGCCATTAACGGGGACCAAAGTGTACTACAGCATGTACTTCCAGTGCAAGCTGAAAAGACCCTGTATGAAGAAGCATGGAAATAGTTTTTAATATTGTGTTCCCTGTTATGCCACTCTCAGTTTTCAAACACTTTTATTCATGAGATATTATTATTAGCCACAGGTCACTTTTTGGATGTTAATTTAAATCAGGTTTTGTTTCACTAACAGTTTGATGCTTCCAAAGACCTGCAGATGTGCTGCACATTAAAGCCCCAAACTAAGGGCAACCCAGAATTAATTGAGAAAGCTGGCTTAAAAGCAATTATACTGTTTTAACTGTATTCATGTATTCACTGTCATGCTAATTTAAGGACTTTTGACAATGTTAAGAGACTTTACCTGTGCCTATGGGAGGTCAGAGGCAGCTGTACAAACCGCTATCTGTCCTGGGATTATCTGAGAACCTGCTTGGCCTCTGGCATGAGACAAATCAGCCCAGATGCTTGTAAGGGAGTAACAGACAAGAGCAAGACTCCTGGAGTTTGGCATGCTGCTTCTTTTGTCTTGAGCAGCATCCTTACCGTTGCTGCATCTTTGCTGTTCCCTTTAAGGATGCAGGTTCATTCTTGATATATATAAAGGTTTTAAAATATGGGTGCATGATTCTAATGCGGATACACAAACAGCTTAGTTGTATCTCCAGGTAACAGATGTAAAAGTCAGTGGAAACTCAGTGACACATAACGTTTTAAATTAGCCTTTGAAGGCTTTTCTATGCATATGGAACAATGTTTGCAAAACAGTATGAAATACTATGTGAAAAATGGCAGTAGCTTTTAACCACAGGTTCTTAGGTTGGGAAACATATATTCCAGATTCAGTGTATTAAAAGAATTTTTAAGTGATTCTTACATTAAGAACCCCTGTTTGCACATACTTTTTCTATGAAAATGGTCCTAGTGTTTTGATACCTGTTTACTGTTCTAATGTACTTCACATATTCTGAGCAAACTAGGATTGTAGGGTTTGCTATTGTTTCTGCTCAAAGTTTTCAGACGTGAAGTTTTGTTCAAAATCAGAGAGAGAGCTATAACAGAAAGATTTATGCAGTTTCTCAATGTTTCTGCAACCAGAAAAAAAGAACTTTTTGTGGAATTGTTTTATTGTGATATTCAGCTATTGGCTGTAGTATGTGTTTCTTTTTGTGGAGGCAAACTGTTATGCAGAAACTAATATTCCACAGAAAGAAACAGACTAAGCTGGATGGCAGAAGCATGGCGATGGTAAAGGGAAAATGCCTAACCCTATTTCATGCTCATTTGCTGCTTGAATTTCCTTTTACAGGCTCAACCTCCCCCCACTCCCCTGGCAGGTACTTTCAAAATTAACAATCCTTCCAGGGGGTCTAGTGTAATAGTACTTAAGTAGGCTTTTCTGAGTTGAAATAGCTGTTTTAATTTCATGTTTAGTTTCAGCATTCATATAGCTGTCTCTCTAGGCTGAAAAGCTCAATTTCCCTACCAGTCATGCTCTTTGTACCCTTTTCCCACTAAAGAGCTTGGCAACATTTGGCAGCCTACTCCTGGCAACTGGTTTTTCCTTCTCTGCCAGGTTCTGGTCTTTGCAAATTCCTTAAACCAGATCATTGCCTGGGAGGTCAGAATAGAGAGTCTGGGGTTTCTTTACAAATTTAATCCAAAATGGCTAACCCAAGGGATTTCTCCAACATATTCTGTGAAATAAATATGACCAAGGTGGTTATATGAATTCAGCCTGCTACCTTTTCCCAGATACATGTTGCTTCTCCTCCCATTTTCCTCAAATCTCCAGAGCAGTACTGCTTCCAGCAGTCATGTTTTTGAGAGCACCAGGGTTTTTATTAAGACAGATTGACTACAACCTATTTACTACTGAGGGCAAAAGATCTTTCAGAAGCAACAAGCTTGCTCCCCCTTCACAGAGTGATTATTTTGTGCTCTGCTACCAGATCCTAACGTAAAAATGTAAGTACTAGGTACAGGAATGCAACACAGTATGTCCATGGCTTTAACCATTGCATGAGTGAAATGGTTTGTTTAATGAAAAGGAAGCATGTTTTGATTTCCTTGGACATCACAGTCAGTCTTTAGATAACCAAGAACAAATGGGCATTGCAAGGGCGCTTTAACCTGAGGTCTTCTAAAGTACTTCTGAAAGTTTTGTAAAGCCACATGAGTCTCAGACAAAACCTTGTACCTGGCAAACCCTTGTGCCTTGTGCCTGACAAACCCTGGGCCTGGGAAATAAGGCATTTTGCTAGGAATTACATCAGTTGGTCTAAACAATTAGTTGATAAGACTTCGGTGCATCTGAAATTCAGGACTCAGGGCTAAACTGGCATATAAAAGGATGCTGTCACCTCTTCAGTCAGCTTTCTTGTACCAAACAGGTGCCTAATTTCCTTGCATTAAATTTAAGCAGCATGGAAAATGGTGGAGATGAGTACCAGGTAAGTACTGTAATTCAAATCCTCTGCACTGAAAATGAGTAAAACCTAGTATATTAAAATGTGAAACAACTCAGGTTAAAACTTGGAAGAAATTTGCCATGAAACAGATTGGACAATATAATTAACATATAATGTAACATAACATAGCATAGCATAACATAACATATACAATACAATAGAAATGTAGGTCTTTCATACTAATTACTGACTAATCAACCTCTAATAAAAAATAAATTTTATTAGAAGTGCATTTATTAAAATGCTTATAGCTGTGATCTCATTCAGGGCCTAACCAAGTTGCAGCTTTGGCTTGTACATTTGTTAAAGCAGAGGAGCAAGCAGTGGCTTTATAAAAGATGTATATCTCATGAAAGCCCTAAAAGAAATAGAGTATTGTAGTGTGGAAAATACCCTCTGACTTCTTTTTTCCTATTTCAACTTATTTCTGAATGTCAAAGGACAAACCTTGCAATGTACGTATTTAATAGGCAAACTGAAAAGTGCTAAAAAGGGTTTAAGCAGGTGAACCGATGCCTGGGGAAGGGGGCTCAAACGCAAGCAGAGAGCTCCATCTGCTGCTGGCCTGCAGCGAGGGGACTTTGGGCTAGCTCCGCTGCTCGACCATTTGCTCTGTTTTAGGGGTTTTAAACATGTGAAGGCGTCTTTGTTAATTAGGAATAGGAATACTCCGTGGAAAAAAAAAATATTTTCCTTTCTTCCAGTCCCCTTATTTTTTTTTTTTTGGGTCCTTTTTGAATTGTCATCTTGAGAGCACTACCAGTGCTTGCATAATATTGTTGTATAATCAAATGTATGATTCTGTATGAAGAAAAATTTCCTACATCATCCTGTGATGTAAAACCAAACCTCTCTTGGGCTTCACCATCTCTTCAGTGTTCTTCTGCATGAAGAATGAATGTCTTCTGCAAAAGATGTAGTAGACAGCTAAAGCACACTAACCTATTCAGTGCTCTGTATTTACTAGCATCTCTCTCCTCTGCCTCTTGGTTTCCCAATAACTTGCTTAGTAAGGACATACTGAGGACAGTGCTGTCTGGCTGTTTGCCAGATAGAGTACAAAACAGAACCCTCTGTGTCCGTAACAGTGTGACCCCTGCTTGTCATTCTAAAAAGTGACCAGAAGGCTGACGTACTTTGCTACTCTGACACACATCTTAGAAATGCGTACAATTTACAGCAAAATAAATTGCAGTTCATACTTTACTATAAGTACAGATAAACACATAAAGAGGGATAATATTCTGCAATTTAAAACCACATTGATCAGAAGGTGCAGATCTTATCTAAAGCAACAGAAAGGACAAGAGAAATATTTTCATAAACTCTTTTCTCTCAGAACTGGACTTAACTGTAAGCCCACACTTGATGAGGACCTTGTGTACAGGTACAGCTTTTGCTTTTCTTTTTTTTCTTCTAGCTATGCTATTTGTGATTTTTATTGCGATGAGTCTTTACTGTTTAGGTCTACATTAGCTCTCAGTGTGGCCCAACAGATTTTTAAGGTGACACAGTCAGTACTGAAGTTTCTAGATTCACACTACACTTTTTCAGGGTGTTAACTGCAGATTGGCTTTCGTCTGGTCCCAGGGCCCGGCTGCCCCTTCGAAGCTGGGTCACACTAAGTCGCTGCTAGAAGGAAATCCTCTCATTTGTTTTCATCCAAAATGAAACTCACTCAAGTAGGGTGTTCTCCTAGTCCACTAGGCTTGGACTAGAAGTTGTTTAAAGGTCCCTTCCAGGCTAAACCATTCTTTGTTTCTGTGAAGTGCTCTGAGAGAGTTTTGTGATATCCACTATAAGGTGGTAAGTGGGGATGCCTGGAAGAGTCACTTGAAAACCACGCAGATTAAAAACACTTAGATTAAAAATGTCTCTTGAGAATACACCATAGCAATGCCCACATAATTATCAGCCTGCTGTTAGCTTCGCATGTTCTGACTGTCAAAGAATAAGCAATAGTATTTCAAATTGGTTTATGACATATAGGAAGGCACTTATATCAGGATGGTGAAAATTTGTGACTTTGCATAGAGACGCTCTGTACATCTGATAAAAAAGCAGAAAGCAATGACTACACCTGCAAACAATCTGTATTGGGAAAAGAAAGGTCTGTCTGTTGATTCCTGTTACACCAGCAATGGGATCACAGAGGGAAGGTTGCAATAATTTGAGCAGGAGGGAGGGAGACAGGGTAGATGGTGAGTTTGTCTGCCTTTGCTACTGAACTATAGGCTGGGTATTCTCTCATTTCTTTTCTTCCTTTTAACCTTCTCAGTTCTGCTCTCTAATCTCAAAGGATGCCCTTTTCCTGACTCCTGTCCCTTCTTATCTGCTCAAGAAGGACAGGGAGGAAAAAGAACAGCAATGGGCAAAGTAGATGTTTTCCTGTGGAGAGTGGAGGGATGTGGTACTGGGTACTCAGTGATGTGGGAAAGAGAGGGGTGGCACTTCATTGAGGCAGTTACTAGAACAGGCACAGGTCTGTAGCAGGAGTGGAGGGTGACCCTGTAGCTTATACATAATACCAGCCTCCACCTCTGCCCATCCAGCTCCTTCCTGGACTTTTCAAAATTGGCTGAAGCCAGACATGGGTGCATTGTACCACATCAACCCAGGATTAGAATGGTGGACAGAGACAGCTGCAGACCATCAGTGTCAAACTTCTATTTTAATTGGTCCAAATCATACTAGTGGCAACTTCTGAGGTCATAAAAAATGCCAGAAGTTATTCAATCCTTTAAAAGTAGTAACAGATACCTCCTATGAGGATGAATATTCCTTATTGTCACACAGCTACAATGACTATCTTTGTACTTTGATCAAGAGTTCCCAGGAATCCAGGCATTCAGTTTATTTCCTGATACCTGAGTGGCCCATCTGGAACTTATTCAAAGTGCTAAAGCACACACCAAATACATTTCATGCAACTTTTAAACACTGGAAAGAAGGAACCCTGACTGCTATAGCTATTGTTGTTGCTGCCTTCCTAATACACAGGGAGAGAGATGAAGTGATGGCATTTCTAGGAAATTGGTTCATTTTGAAACAAGAGGTGCAGGTTAGCTGACCACCTGGGTATCAGACGTAATAGAAAAAGGATTTGGTGAGAAGTGTGCTTGTTTTCTGTGGGGTCTTATAGCAAGCTTTTCAGACTCACAAACCCAAGCATTTTTTTCACCAAATTGATGCTATAGATAATGGATTAGGACATCTTAATGTTGCAGAATTAAGGGTACTGTCTCAGAAAAGGGTGCTGGGAATAACATTCTTTAAGGACAGGGGGTAACATAATAGAATAAAGAAACAGATAAGACTTGCAAAAGAAAGTATGGGATAATTCTGAGTACATATTCTTTACAATTATTTAAATTATTAGGAAGATTGAAGCTGTTTTGGTGCTATCATTAATTGCTTTCCTAACAATTAATGCCAGAAAAAAATACTAAATATAAACATAGACTTCTTTTCCCCTTCACTGTAATTCTTGTCAACCTACATTTTATATGAATAACACAGGCTCAATGATATACCCTCTAGTAAAATGTACACACAAAACTTTCCAGCATGAGATATAATCACTTATTAATTCCAAAACTGAGCCATGATTTTATCTTATAGGCTTCATTATGTTTGGTGACAGCTTCAGGAAGTAAAAAAAATTATCCATTTCTTATAATGGAGTTATACCATTGGAGTATAATTGGAGTATTATACTACTGGAGTACTGGAGTTATAGAATTTAGAATAAGATTGAAGAAGAGCGTTCTGGATCTTATGTGTGATGTTCAAACAGGACAGAGCAGTGTAGTGGGTGCTGTGGTTGCAGGTTTATGACTTGGATGGCAGGGATGTAGCTCGCTGTTGGTTTCGTGTCTTTTTCAACTCCTTTTTCCAAAGGACAACAGTAAAGAATACCAATAAATTAACAATTAACTAATAATTTGAGATGTGCTATTAAATTGAGGTAATATTAAATACTGTTGCTTCCCATGAAAAGTTATAAGGCAGGACACTTGCATGTGGAGTGTGTCAGTGAAAGCTGGGAATAAATTCTGCTGACTTCCAACCATCTCAAGATTGAGGACAACGAAGAGCATTCTCAGCATAGAAGGAAGGCTTTAACAGGGCCAAACAGATCAGGTGTATCTCGGAAGGGCTGATTCTCCTCTCTCAGCTTACTCCTGGAAAGTTTTTCAGCATGCAAAAGTTGGTGCTAGAGCGTAACTGCTTGAGGAGTTGCTTGTACATGAGGCTAACAAGTGAATGTTTCTCACATAATATAACCAGGAAATTCAGATATTACTTACTTTTGCATCTGGAAGACCTGAAGCTGTCTGCAATCTGCCTGCAGGTAGCTTGAGCTCAGACTAATATCAAACTGTTCATAAATCCCATAATCTCGCGCAGTAGATGGTGGTGAAGAGGTTATAGGAAGAAGCCAATTTATCATGTGATATCACCAGCTGACACCATGCTTAAGGCCATGTTGGTCTGTAAGTGGTGTTACTGATGTTACTTTTCTTTGCAGGACTGCCTTTGAAACCAGCTCTGTGGAAACCATCTGTGGATCCCTGGAGGTGCAATTACCCTGTCATGTGAATGTGCTTGGCAGTCTCCATCTATCCCAGCTGGTATTACTGTCCCCATTTTGCAGGTTGGAAAAAGCAAAGCACAGAGCAGTGAACCATCATGTTCACATTTACTCACAAGCCAACAGAGGAATAGAATTTACATCCTTCTTCCTCTTTGCTTGCTGTCTTCTAACTTCTGCCACAGTACTCATGATTCCAAACACCTTTATTAACTGAATTCGCTGATTTCTTTTTATATTTTAGTGCAAGTTTTATAAAGCATTTCAAATAATCCTTAAGGGGTAAATCACAGTATAAAGACAGTCTGTCAATAATGCTATTTTAACATTAACTAGGATATTGAAAAAGTACTTTTAGTCTCTTTCTCTACAGAGTGTTGTAAATCAGAAGACAAACACAGTAGTAATATATGCTGTATATAAACTGTGGGTTTCACCTGATTGGGCAAGGATTTTGTTTCATAAATGACAATTACAAGTCTGTTCTGTTTGTTCCAGAGTTCATTTGTCTTGTCTCTATCCATATTTTCAGCAGTAAATTACAGCCCAGATTTGCTGCCTGGTAGCTAATCACCTGCTTTGACTGGCTGATGTTCTTCTGGCCGGCCTTAAATGTAATTTTGTCTTTAAGGTCCCATATGTCGCTAAACATTCTATTATGTACAGGATAATAGATGGTTCCAGAGAGAACAATGCTTTAATTCACTGGAGACAGTCTTTTTACATTGTAATACATGAAAATGCTGACTAATTTTCCTTTTCTTTTAATGAGTAGCTTTTATCTGTGATCTTACAGGATTCAGCTAGAAATTGTTAGATTTGAAAGCTTTATAGTTCAAGTCATGGAAGAACTACAGATAGAACTACAATATAAATGGTAGAATTTAACCATTCTTCAAAAATGTCCTTTTACTAGTAAATCAATTTTTCTGTATTCTTCAAATCAGTCAAAATGCGCTTTTGAATGTATTTAGCTTGCTATAATTTATCTACCCATCTACGCCAAGATTTTAAACAATTTACAGGCTATTTGTAAGATTTCAGATGGTAGCTTATATGTTTGTTCTTCTTTCCAGTTATGCTCAGTTCCAAGTTTGTTTCCATTCTAAAAAGAAACTCTCTGACTTTCAGATTTGTATCTTATTAAAGTTTCACTGTGTGAAAAAATAAGTGCATACTTTGTGTGTAACTTTTTTGGGCAACATATACTGTATATTCAGTATCTGTGTGCAATACTCATATATTAAAGTGACTGAATAAAAACTGAATGACCTATTTCAACTAGCCCAAACTATTTTTTCCTTAAAGTAATTCAGTTCCTGTTTTTGAGATTAATTTGATTCAAAACTCAAAATGGGAACAAAATTTTAAAGTAAAATTTGTCACTGTGGAAACTGTGGTTCAGCATAATCCTGGCAGGCAGTTAGTGGTCAGTGTTTTCATTTTTAACTATGAAAACATTTCATTCACTTTCAAAATTGTGAAAATGTTTCTTTTTCACTTTATTTGGCCAATACTCTTTCCCTAGTATTTTCTCATTGTCCTGTCTTTCACACTGACTCTCATTATTGGAACAGATGATCTTTATGATATTTTTAGAATGTTACATAACTATGTTATTCATTCTCATCTATGCAAATAAAATGTACCATTAACCTTGCTCCATGGCTGAAAACCTGAGGTGCCCAGTTCACAGACATCTTAGAGTACCAAGGTTAAATGGGAACTCCTGCCACAAACATAAGACAGAGTTAGAAGAAAGATGTTTGATGGCATTTTTCTTTATTACAAGACAGAATTTGCCAGTTACACTTGGAGAAGAAAAAAGGTCATTGAGTACTGCCCATAATGGTTGCTAACCAACTTTTTCACTATGCCTGTGTTGTTTCTTGTCATGTCACTCTTGGCTCCCTTGAAGTGTAGAGCCTTATTATAACAAATCATCAACAGTGTGGTGGGTTAACTTTGTCTGGCCACCAGGTGCCAGCCAGGTTGTTCTCTCATTGCCCCTCCTTAGCAGGACGGGGAGAAAAGCTTACGAGTTGAGGTCAGAAGAGGGAGATCACTCACCAAGTACTATCATAGGTAAAGCATACTTGATTTG
Organism: Psittacus erithacus; assembly: GCA_009867235.2. Taxonomy (NCBI): domain Eukaryota; kingdom Metazoa; phylum Chordata; class Aves; order Psittaciformes; family Psittacidae; genus Psittacus; species Psittacus erithacus. Next base: position 51,858 of record WYDI02017303.1, read on the forward strand.
GGAAAATTAATTTCATTTGTTGACAATTAATAAGAGTGGAACAGTGAGAAATAAAACCAAAACTGCCTTCTCCACTTTTCTCCCTTCTTCCCAGGCTCAAGTTCACCCATGACTCTTCTACCTCCTCCCCGTCCAGGGGCAATGGGAACTGTGGTCAGTCCATAACACTTCTCCACTGCGCCTTCGTCCTCACGCTGTTCCAGTGTAGGGTCATTCCCACAGGATGCAGTTCTTCATGAACTGGCTGTGTCTCACAAAGGGCCAGCTCCTGATGTCTTCTCATAGAAGCCATCCTTGTAAACCCTCTGTAACCAAACTGTATTTAGAAGATCGCAGTGGTCAAGTAACCAAAAGCTTGTCTGTGCAGCTCTCCAAAGGCAAAATATCTGCAGCTGTACAAGCAGGGCAGTGGCAATGAGAATTGGGAAGGTTCAGTTTACCTCAGTATTGGACATTTTACAGGAGCAAAGTTATAACCATTCATCTAGAATATGAAAAAGAAAAAAAAAGTGAGAAAAAACCTTCAAGAGCTGAAGATTATTTCTTCTAGCTGAGAAGGTAAGTTTATTTTTAAATAAACAAGAAGACTGATAAATGTTTTTCCTCAGGAGGAAGGTTAATGAAGATGGTAGTAAAGAGCTTTTCAATCCAGAAGGGAAAAGGATCATAAGAATTAACAACTGGAAGCTGAAACCAAGCACATTTAATTTTTGAATATAGAAGAACATGAGTAATGAGAGTGAATGCAAATGCTATGAAAACAGTGAATTTTCCATCATTTGAATTTTTATGAAGTGATGCTTTAAGTATTGTCCTTCAGAAATGTAATTGTTGCTATCTATAGTAAGTTTTGCTTAGGATGGAAAGGTTTGATTTATTTTTACTCTCAGGTATATCCTTTATTTTTTCTGTTACTCATGTATAATGGAATTTGACAAGAATTGTACTTTATAAAGGTAGCAAATGAAAATGTTAGGCTAAAAAAGTTGGATTAGCTACTGAAGGCAGAAAATTTGTAGTAAGTACTATGTGAGAGGAGTTATACATGCCTTAAAGATTTCCTCTGAGAACTGGGAGAGCTGGAAGTTAAATTTGAACCAGTAGTTGCCAAAAACCTGTCTTTATTCTGTGTGTTGAAGCTAAATCACATCAAATTTTTTTCCCCTGCTAACAATTTTGCTAAACTTGTGATCTCTGTGAGAGCACTATTGTTACACCATAGACACCTAAACTGAAAAACCAGGCAGCAGGGAATCAAGAAAATGGCCTTGAAATTTATTCAAGAGGGCTCTTCAAACTTCAGAATTGCGGTGACAAAGTAGTGGGCTGTGTCCTGTGGTTGTGAAAACTGCTATAATTTCCTCAGCTGTGAGAGACCTCTTCACTGTATTTAGGAAGAAGATGGCACTGTAGCATGCTGGGCCATGTCTACCATGGTTAGGAAACACCCCTTAAGCTACAAATCTCAACAAAAGCTGAGCTTCTGGAAATCCTGTACCTCTCACCATAAAGTCTGAAAATCCTCTCCAGCTCTTTAGCAGGACCTGATGCCTCCTCAGACTGAACTGAGTCTTTCCCATGACCCAGGAACACAAGTCACCCCCCACTCTTGCTGTACTGTTCATCAGTTCATCCATGGAGATCCTTCAGAGCCAGAGAATTTGACTTGTGTGGAAGACACTGCATATTTCACTTAGCCCATTGATCCCCTGAATTGACAGGGAAACTGAGAGGGCAAATCTGCACAGACAAGTCTGCAGTTCTGGCTGGCCTGGAGACATCATGTTTTCTACAGAGCCTGCCCTTCCAGGGCTTCTGCTGCAGCTGCCACAGATCTGCCAAAGAACTGCGGGTGGAGAGAGAGCAGATTGATGCATGATTCTGTGTGAATTGATTTTCTGCATAGGCTTAAAAGGTAAAGGAAGACATTCAGATGTTCCAGCCCAATCTAAACTAAAGACTTTTGTTCTAGGAATATGTAATAACATATTCCTATATGGATAGAAGTGAAAAGATATCACTACATGCATGTTGTGAACATTGTTCTGTTTAATAAAATACAGAATTTTTGTTAGAGACAAGGAATTGTTAGACTCTGCACACTCCTGTTTTTAGGGATGAGGAGAGCAGGGGTCCATAGAAGCAAACTGTTTTGTGATTGTAGGTCTCATTCTGTTGGCATAACATCCCTCTAGTTTAAGTTGCATATAGAATAAGAAAGGCATCCTGTTCAGGCACTGTCTGGATTTGGGAAACTATTTAGTGACTGAATGTTGATTTTGTTCTACAGTCATGCATAGTGTTCTCTCTCATATTTTTAAAATTTGAAACATGTTTAAAATACCCTGTTTTTAAAAGCAGTAATTTTCAAGAGTGAAGTAAACTTTATGTTCATTCCAAGTTGTCAGGTGTTTGAAAAAAAATGCCTTACCTACACTTTTCCAGTTGAGCCCTACTTCCATGCATGCATCTCTTTGCTCTTAAAACTGATTTATACTTTTAACATTAAAACCATCTTTATTTGGTAATGAGCTCTGTGGCAAAACTACAGATGTGAAAATGACTTAAAAATTATGTTACCTGGAAATTTAATTCAGTGCCTCCTAATTCCAGTGTATTGAGAATCAGTAAATAAGAATCCAGTAATTTTTCAGTGTAACACTGAAGGTAAATTCAATAGTTGTTTTCTTTCCTGCTTTTCTACGCTGTATAGTGTCTTTTATATATCTATAAATCACCTTACCCAACCTAAAAGGTTTAGGTACCCGTTCCTTGTCTTCTCTTTTGGATGTGGGGCAAAGTTGCTAAACACTGGAATTCTCACATCAGAAATGCTTGTACCTCATGGACTGTCAGCCATTCATTCACTACTTGCTTAAAGTCAACACAAAAGTAATATTGCTGCAGCATCATGAAAAGAAAGTGGTATGCACTGTCAGCTCAGTGGGGCACTTGGTTGCATAATGATGCCATTTAAATTCTTTAATATAAAGGCAGTAAAATGTGCACATGAAATTCCTAACCACTGTTTAAAAATATTTTACAGTATTTAATCTTAAAAAAACCCAACCCAACAAACAAATGAAGAAGGCAAATCCCTTGGAATTACAGCAAAAGATGTATTCTTTTCTTAACATCATTTAGCAATTTTGGAGTTGCATGTTAAAACAAAATTGTGCCTCAGCAAAATTAATGGTGGAAATGTTACGGGTCTTTGTCACAGCCACTGTGTTATCAAGTCATGATAAAAATAAGTCAAGAAGATGGGTTTTGGTAATTGGTCACGAAGACCAACATCCAAAGATAAAAAGTCTGTTTGTGTACAGTGTACATGGCCCCAAGCTGGTATTACTGTGTAATTTTTTCAGATTTAAATTCTTGCATTGACAGGTTTATCTGAGGAACTGCACTTTTGATGCTAAGTGCTACAGAAGCTCCTGTAGAAGAAGGCTAAGGAAAGAAAGAGGCAGGCATGAGAGAGAAAACTGAAGACAGCAGAACCTAATGGAGCACAAAACGAATTTTCTCTGCCAGGGGCAGCATTTGGCAACAAGGAAAATTTGTGAGTATTTTGTGGCTACAGAATCTGGAACCTTTAGGGTTTTGTCTTATTAGCAACATAGCTGTTTAGTCCAATTACACAAAATATTTCAACCGGCTAGTTAACACCAAATGACAAGGCCAGGTTGGACAAAGCATTGGGCAAAAATGGTCTGTAATGGGAATTCAAAGTACCTAAATAACTAGTAGCCTACTAGGATTTAAGAAAATTTAAAGAAGGTTGAAGTATTAGGCAATGCTGGAAAAAGGTATGAAAAGTTGCACAAGAGGGAAGGACTGAAGGGAGAATAGAAGAAAGAGGGATAGAAACTAAGGGAAGAGGGACTTGCAGCATAGAGACAAAGGGGACAGACAGACAGGAATGAAAGAAGACTGAAGAAATAAAAATACAAGTAGCAAAGAACAGGAAAAAGAGTGACTGAAGAATGAATACAACAGATGCATATTCTAGTTTTCTTTGCAAACAATGTATTTCCATTAGAAGTGTCAGTGTCATAAAAGCAAAACCACAGCGATTTTGCGCAGCCAAACTAATAAATCAGCATTGCTTTTCTTCTGGTCACAGGCATAATTGGCCTCTTATTTGTTCAATGTTTTACTTTGAATGGAAATTTGGACCTCAGAATACTGGTACAACCAGCTTTTGTGTTTTATCTGGAAGTAATTTCAGAAGCTACCCTGTTTGCCCTGCTGATGTCATACAGCAAGTGATTTCTTCAGGGACTAAGTTCAAGTGTGGACTGACAGCCTCAGTTTTGAGTATCTGGCTTTTGTTATTGCTGTAACATGATTTTAATGTATGTACTTCAGAAAGGTTTAAATAAAGCACATGCAAACAATGCTAATGTCAAATTAACCTCCCCCTTTCCTAAAGTTTAATGAAAACACACTTGATATGGATTATGCACTGCATGAAATTTCTTTAAAGCAGTAAAATCCATTCAGAGACTATAAGCATGTGTTTGTTATAGCAATGTGGTGTTGTCTGGCATCATTCTGAAGCATTTATGGCTAGCTGAGTGACTTACCATGCATTTATAATAATAGTATATTTGAGTTTCTTTTGAATATAACAGCATGCTTCAAAATCTTGAATATGAGGAAAATTAGAAAATTCCTATTAGAGATTTATGTTTTTTTCAGCTACTTTCTCATCTTTAATTCCACCACATAACTTTGCTTTAGATAACTAGGAAAACATCAATGACAGAAAATGGTAAGATTTTTCACAATAGCAAAGAAGTTTTATAACCCGACAGTGTTGCCATCCATTTAGGGCTATGAAAGAAGGCAAAAGCAGAGTAAACAGTGTAAAACAGAGTTAACAGCATATTAGTTCTCCTTATTGATTAAACTGGGAAATAGGGCCGTCCCAGCCATTTTTTTAGTGTAAGAATTAGAAATGGAGCTTGGTAGAAGAATGAATGAACCAGGAAACCAGTTTCTATCCTTCACTTAGCAATCCATCGGCTGTGTGAGCAGAGCTCATACAAACCCTACCTCTTACCTCTCTCCAGTCCCTTTCTGGCTGTACTTGAAAGGCATTTTTGTCAGTGACAATTTAACTCCTACTCTGGAGCATCCTTCATAAAGGAGTCATGGATGTATGGGCTGAAAGCATCTTGTCTGCACCAAACTGTTTACAGAAAATCCTCTGTCAAAGCTCATGAAATGTGTCTAACTCAGATTTGGTTTTTCAAGAGAACATGGTAAGCTCGACCCCCAGTTTCATTTGTAAAACTGCTGCTTGCTAGTCCTGTGTGCCAAGGCACTGCTGGGCAGGGCAGAGCCAGGGAGAGCTGGAGGCTGGCGCTGCTGTAGCATCACTGTGGCTGCTTCAAGCCATTTTGTCCCATATTTCATGTGTCAAACACACCTTCCACCTCAGTAGTAACGTCAGAGGCTTAATGAAAAGTCTGAAACTCCTTATAATAATTTCATAGCTTAAATCTTGTATTTTTATAGGAAGATATAAATTTCGCATATACTGTAAAAAAGCAGGATTTAGGGATTTCAGGGCATGAAAAGCAGCTTGCTGTTCCAGATGGTTTGTAAAGCCTGACAACACTGTTTCACCCTGTAGTGCAGTTTTTTGAAACTGTCCCCAGCCTAACAGCTGTACAAGACTGCAGTGACAGAAGGGAATACTTGACATATTTATAAACAAAATATAAATTATTTCTTATCCTTAGGGGAACAGATAAGCATCTCCAGTCTAATATGCAATTAAACACCCGAAGAAAAAAACGCAAGACTGATCTTTCAGTGTATTTAGGCTTTATGTACCCAGTTATGCTCTTGTTTCTTTTGCTACACAGTCCCACTTGTTCCTAATTAGGTACCTGTCTGCCAGAAATACTCCTTTCTGCCTCCCTTGACGGACAGAGGCAGGTACTGGGCTTGTGCAGTAAGGCTGTATGTCAGCCTAGCTTAACTGGCCACCGGGTGTCACTGTTTGACAGAAATAAATTTTGGTAGGATTAAAAACTCCAGCTCCTTTCTCGGCTTGTGCTGTAGGAGTTACAGATTTCATCCTGAATTTGTCTTCCCTATCTGGCCCCTCAGTAGATGGAGTTTTAAAGAGTATTTGTGAGCGGATTGGTTTTGTTTTGAATGGATTTTGGGAAATGCTTTCAGGTTTTGTTTTAAAAACAAAAGTCAGGGGAAAGGTGAGAAAAATAAGAGAACTGTTGAATATTTGGGAGATGCTGTACCCCTAGAAATTGGTAATTAGATTGATCCTGGCAGCAGAATCCAAACTGCAGATAAAAATCCCACCATTGCCTGTGTGGAGATAAAAGTAGTGCTGTATTAATAAATAAAACCTGTTCCTCCAAATTTTTCAACATACAGTTTTTATAGCTTTTTTAAGGCCAGGCCTACCAAGGCTTCCTAGATATAAGGAAAAAAAAATGATTTGAAATTGGTCAGAAGTGTAAAACAAGTCTTCAGGAAAAATCTTTGAAGAAGCAGAAACACACCTGTCTATTTATAAGAGAAAATTCTTTGCTACTCTCTCAAGAGGAGGAATACTTTGGTGAAAATTCAGAATCACTTATCCAGATGATGGAAGGAAAATAAAAAACAAAAGAAAATGTATTTTCTCTCTTAAGAGGTAATGTAAGTGGCTGCCATGCCCTGATAGTGAACAGCTGAGAAGTACAACCAATTAATTAAAAAAGAAAGGGGTAATAACCTAGAAAAGGAGGAAAAAATTAATCCTAAGGAAATGGGAAAATGAAGACAGTACCTCAGGAAAATGTACAATCTGAGTAGAAGTAAAATCATTGAGTGTGATAGAGATCAAAGAATTTATTGCCTCTTGTCTAATAGCAATGGAAGGATTTATTGCCCCCCAAACCTGTGGCTTCCAGAAGAATGTACTTACCCTAGTGTCTGCTAAATGTGGATAAATTCCTTCCCTCACAAGCTCTCTAAAATGTGGAAAGATTTACTTCCTTCTGAACAGTCCACCTCAAATAAGCAGCTACAAGTTATATAGCCAAAGATGGTGCGTTTTCCTTCTCTTTAAGGAGAGATTTCACAGAAGGGGGCCTAAAAAGCAAGTAAACATCTTTGTGAGTTTAAAACAGAAATACAACTTAGGGAATAAAAGCAAATATTATGAATTTACAGAGGCCAATTAGAAAGACTTTTGTGGTAAGTTATCACTAGAAAACAATGATATGAGCAATCTAATATAACAATTCAAAGGCAAGATCATCAAGTATATAGACATTTCAGTTTATAATGACCTTCTAAAATGGTTGTGTAATGTAGCCATAATGATCTAAGGATATAACCAAAGCAAGCTTCACAGGGACTTAATACTTTCATTTGCCTACTTGTACAGCTGGGAAACCAGGAAAGAGTTCAGGTGTCCATAATCTGTTTCAGGACTATAAGAAACAGCAAACATAAAGCCACAATTTTTCAGCTTCTGTTTCAAATTTGGAAAAAGGTTTGTGCGCCCAAAAGCAAGTCTGCATTTTTCCAACTACATTATTGGGCCAATAAAAGATATTTACTTTGCCCATAAATCTTTCCTTGCTATCATTAAAATGTTAGAATATGTTGAAGGCTTTCAGATGTTACTGGCTGCTATCTAATAAAGAAGTTGATTATACATAAAACACTGCTTTTGTGGAATAGCAGTCAGGTTCAAAGAACCAGTAACTTCAGAGACAGTGAGGATAAATGAGAGCTTGACCAAAAAATGGAAGCTGAAGTTGAGCATGCCTGCAGCTAAGCTATTCTGTCTGCTATCGGGCTTTCCAGATCAATCCCCAGCTGCCAAGAGTTATTAAAGGCCAGAAAGGTGGAAGCACACAGCAGAGGCACTTGGTCAAGATTTTTTCTTTTTTTAGACTCAGACTTTGTACAGGAATACTGAAGTTATGGTGATGTTTGCTGGGAAGCAGTTTCAGTGCTAGGGTGGATAACTGACAGAACGTCATCAGGATGCCTGGAATGTTTGACTCCCACCTGACTCAGACTTGAGCTTGGCACACCTAAATGGCAGTTCTGAAGGTGTACCTACCTAATTCCTCCTCTGGGGGCTGTAATAAAAATAGCTGATAATAAAATGTTAAATATCCATTGGACCAGTGAGAAACAGAAAAATCAGTGGTTTAAATATAATGAGCACTGACTCGTTACGGGCAGTAAAATGGATCATCATAGAAGGGAAAAGGGTGAGGAAGTCTGAAGCCCACTGTAAAGTGCTGATACAATTTAGCCGAGGAACTGAAGACAGGAAAAAAGGAAAATTGTGTACCTGTGCTTTCCACATCTCAAATATGCCTGAGATGGGTGTCACCTTCTTCCCATGCATTAGCTTATTTCTCATTTAGAAAGGAAAATAATTTAACATTCAGAATAACATAAGGGCTGAGAAAACTATTTTCTGGCTGAGAAAACTATTTCCTTCTTACCTATGATCCATAATATAGGTCCCTTTTGCTGATAAGTAGTGTAAGATTCCTTGGACAAGTGGAGGATATTACCTATGTGCATTCCAGCATATGTGAGCAGCAAGTAGGAAAAATGTTAGTGGAATGGCTAGTAGAGTGGATGTGGGCTGGAGGAGCCAAATGGGTCTCCTTTGCCATGGATCTTTTAAGGGAAATATGCTTCCTTAGAGAAGTATTTCTGGTATCACTTACTAGAAAATGCCCTGGGGCCTAAACCTTTTTGTTCTTCCCTTCTTGCTTATGCTTTTGTGGGGCCTGACTTTCCCGTGAAAAGCATTGATAGCATGAAGTCAATCAAAAACTATGATTGAGACTGTTGTGGTACAAATACTCAAGAAAAATATGAGTTGAGGGGGGAATTCTAAGAAAACTGGAAAAGAGCATGCTCGCCTTGCTGCTCACAGGTGAGGCAATGGCCTTATCCCTGCATTTAACAGCAGCCATGGCTCCATTTGTCAGTATGATCACAGTGGATGGTAAGACCACAATGGGCGGCTTCAGCCTGTGGTCTGTTAGACAATAATGTCACAACCATTCTGGTTTGGTTTTATTGCTCTCCTTTGATCTCCTGACAACCTCAGTTATTCATTTTCTACAAGGGCAGCCCTTCTGAAACCCATTAGAGGCTCAGTAGTGATGAGATTCTCATTTGTTCACCTCCATTTCATGCAGCCTCCGTGTTCCTCCTGCACCTCCTCATGCAAAGCAGACCTTGGCTGGCACAAAACAGGGCTGGGAAAGGGACAGGGGTCTTCAGAGGGGAGATGAGACCTTTTAATGTGGTTTTGAAAATCTCTCTCCAGAACCTTGCACCTGTATTACCATCTTTTGTAGCACTGCTTAACCTTAACATTTGAATAAGAATCAAACTCTAGAAATAAATAATATTAAAACCAAACACTTAGAGTTGTCTTCAAGCTGCTATGTAATACTATAAAGAGCATATTAAAGAGTGATTACATTTTGGAAAACTACATTGCATAAATATATGTATTGTTTATACATATCACTGCTATTGTTTTGCTGTGCTTATATATATATATACACACATATACACAGAGACACATGGACATTACTAACCAGAGAAATATAGACACTGAATTTCATATAGACTAGGTTTCAGCTCAACAATGACATTTTTTTTAACTAATATTTGAACGAAAGTATGTTTTTAAAAATATATTTCCTCAGCCTGTGTGCGCACACTAGAATATTTTGATGACAACTGCAGTTCAAATGGCAAGGTCCTGTTGCAAGGAATTCATCACAGATGTAGTCCTTAGGCCAAATTATGACCGAAGAAAGACTCAAAATAAAATGTTAAGAAACAGTTGATATGTTTTAATTTATGAAATGTAAACTGGGCATGATCAGTAGGTTCTGACATATTTTTACTTGCTAGTAGCACTTTGAGGCAGCGCGGGAGCCATCAGCGAAAACTTTCAGCTCCCATCCCCCTCCCCTTCAGCAGCTGTTGAACATCATTTCTCCATCAGGTCCAATTCTTCAGCATGTCAGTCAGCTTCAAAACTTTCCTCCAGATGGCTGTTGAGTTGGGAGTGGTGCCTGCAAGCTGCGTATTAAATATCTGAGTTTCTTGTGCAAAGTTTGAGCCTGCAAACTCCTGCAGCCTTGTTTTTTGTGAGAGGCATGAGTGGGTAGATGCTACAGAGACAGGGAGAAGGCAGGATGAAGTGTGAGGAGCAGGACAATGACAGCAATGGCATGTCAAACCCCTGAAAGTGAAAAGTTTATCATTGATTTCTGCATGATTTCTGCATGATGCATGCCCTATGCCTTATGTTACTTAGGGGCTGGCTTAAGGTGGTGCAGGTCCACTTGCTTCAAGAATGTTCCTCAGGACCCTCTGCTGCATGGCAAGTGTGTCCATGCAATTCTGTCTCTGTCCAGAGTATCTCTGCTCTCTGGAAATATTTTCAGATACTGTACAAAAGATTTTTTTCTGCTTTCATCAGAGGGTTTCTGTCACTGAAAGAAAGGCAAAGAGCATGCTTCGTATTTTCTCAGAGATGGTGTTACTATTGCATTTAAACTACTGTGAGGTCCTGGTCCCTGGAAGTATTATTTAAGCAGAGACCAGCTTTTTATCACTATTAACAAACTCCACATTTTTCTGAACTCATTGGGTGTTATCCAATATCAGGGTAAGATTGTTAGTAGCTGGTGAACTGAATTGCCCCCTGATTACTATTAAATTTTGTAATCATTTATCTGCAGGTTATGATGTGAGTTTAGGCCCTAGCATCATGCATGGACGCATAACTTTAGCTGTTTAAACCTTAAATTGAATCCCACTCACTCTTCTTCAGAAACTTTTTTGTGGCTGTTGTCAAGCAGATTTTCCATACCACGTTTATACTCTCTCTCCACTTCACCCCTTCCAAAAATTCAAAGTAGACAAATCGTATCAATAACAATAACTTCTATCCACTGTGTGCTGTTTCAGTTAGGTCACATACACATTCCCAGACACTTTGGTTATAGAAGACTTCCGAATTTCTTTGGTATATAGTGAATCTGTATTAAAAATACAGCTTGTCAGAGCTCATACATATTTCCTTTTCATTCAAGTCTATATCAAAACCATTCTTTCTTAATATGTTGGAATTTGGCTTTAGCTTGCTCTATTATTTTGTTGTATTGGAAGGGTGCTGTCCCAGTATTCAGCCTAAGTTATCCAAGCAAAGAAGAATCCTGAAGGTCTAAATAGTGTCCTATCTTTGATATGCTAGCATCCCTTCATAAGGCACAGTGTAGTCATTTCTGGGAAACGATTGCTTCCAGCAAGGTCCTGTTTGGTAAGTGAGCAACACTGGGATAGTGGAAAGGCCCAGGGCTGCCGTGTTAAGCAAGGGTGGCAAATATGTGGGTCCTGAGCAATTTAGATACAGCTCCCATGCAGGAGCTATGAGTCTGCAGGATCTTCTGCCTGGTCTGCAGGAGGATGAGATGGCTTCCTTAGTCCAGCCCCATAACACTGTGGCATTGTGAGATACATTCACTCCAGCATGGAGCCATGGTTGCCATGCAATGTGTCCAGAATTCCTCTTCTCTGAAGTATGTAGTGTGTAGTAGGTCTTAGCCATCTGAAGATTTTACCTGAAGTAATCAGAAATTCCCGCTCTAAAGTTAATGATGCAGCTGTACCACTACTGCACAAGATGAGAATTAGTTCCATTCATGTGTTGTGTGGCTGTTTGACTTCAATAGTGGTGCACTCAAACCCAATTAACTACAGTGACATGCAGTGTTAGGATAGTGCTTTTCAGATGTTTACCCCAGGCTCTCCCTGAGGATACTTACTGGGTATGACAAAATTCTACTGAAACAAAGAAAAGATGTTCAAATCTGAAGGAAAGCTTGCATATTCTAATGCATCTCTGCCTTGTTTTGTTTTTTCCCCCCAGCTGAATCAATGGACTAGTATTTTTCCTACAAACCTTTGTTTCATGAAAAATTTATAGCTCCCCAACAATCAGCTCACGTCTGTGTTCCCTTCAGGACAGCCACCACAGTGTATGGACACTCTGGTGCCTGACAGTATTTTGTTACAGTTTCTCTTAGATATTACTATTTTATTTATAATTGTTTATATTTTCCTCCAAGTAGGATTCTGATTCAAGCCAAAACTTTATGGGGAGACAACAAGAGGGACTGCTGGGTCATGCTAAAATTAGATAAGGACCCTCAGGAAAACCATGTAGTTTACAAAAATACTAGATCAATAGCACCTGTGAGCTGAGATCTAGCCTTTCAGTCTTGGATTCTGCTGCTGAATTTAAAAGAATAGTATGAGAATGGAACCATTTTTAGGATGGACACATAATGAACAGATCATTCCAGTGTTACTAAGTATTTCTGAAATTCCCACCCTTTTCCAAAGTTTAGCTAGGCAGGCAGACCAGCTGGCTACCCACATGAACTCTGGTGGGGATGAAAAAGCCTTCTGGTTATCCCACTAAGCCATTTGGAAGCGACAGCTTGCAGGCTTTTGGGATGTACAGACAGAGAAGAGAAGAGTTCAAGCCTGTAGAAAGCTGGTAATGTCTGGAGGAAGGGGAGAGGGCATGAAGTGCAATCTGTTGTGTGGAAGAAACGTGAAAGTCCTAGATTCCCAGCCAGGCTGTTCTGCAGTGCCTTCTCCCTGTATCTGATTTATTGTGTAGAACATGATACCACATACAGCTGTCTCTAATGGGAGTTTCCATCATTGCCCTTTGACAACATTTTCTTGTCAATGACCAGTCCAAAACTTGGCTAGCTCCTCTATCCTTGACGTTCAAGTTGAGGTGTGCTCAAACTTCTTGTTCCAATACTGCAACAGACCCAGCAAGAACCCTTAGTGCAGTAGGTCAGTTCTATTCAATCTATTTTTATTGAAGTCAGTGGGGAATTTTATCTGACCAGAATTTGCAGGAAGCAGCACCTCAGCCATGTCACGTCAGTGAAGCTGTGCTGCACTCACAGGGGGAAACTGAAATGCTTTGGTACTTTGCAGACAAGAGGTCTGACAGAAAGGTGGAAGAGTGTGCATGGAGGGTGTTTCTCTGGGATCCTGTCAAAATTCCCAGGGGATTCCTATCTAGGTCTGGACAGAGTCCTCTATATCAGTTTTCCTGCTCCAGTCCTTTCAGTCTTTCTGACTTGTAAGTGGGTCCTCTATCATGGATGTTATCTGGCATCCTGTGCATTTCTGATCCCTCTAAGTTCTCAAAAGACAGAAAACTTATTAGAAGTCTGTTTTGTGTGAATTTGTTTAATATATTAAGGGAAATACAACAAAGGTAAACAGAATCACTTCAAGGACTTTCTAAACTTAAGCTCTTCTTCACCTAAGCTCGTGAACAAAATACACTGATTACATTCAAAGTCACAATTCTTTCTTACAGGTTAGAAAAGTGAGTCTTCAGCAGTGTCAGCTACTTGCTTAGCGCATCTTAGGCATCGCCTTGTACATAACAAACAAAAAAATCTTAGACAACTGAATTAACCAGCTGGCATTTGACAACTCTGGCCTTATTAATACAAGTAGGTTGTATTTACGAAGCCTCAGTATGATCATAAAATGCAAAATGCATCTTTTATTTTCATTACGGAATACTGTTATTTTAACAAAGTTTCAACTTGAATAGAAAGACTAAGTTGATTAAGTGTTTGATGCTGAGGTTATACATTTGAAGGGATAGTAAGGTTTTTTTTGTGTGTTGCGTTTCTAATGGGAAAAACAGTTTATACTTCAAAGGTGAAAGGATTTCCTTCTTTACCCAGACCAAATCTATGCATTTGCAAGGTAGCCAAGGCCAGTCCAAAGAGTAGCAGAACCTGCTGTGACAGAAGTAAGTTACTAGTTCAAAAATTACTAATGTAGAAATAAGAATCTCAGAATAAACCAAGAGAGGTGATCTACCTTGAAATGCACATTAGATATAACTGCATACAACTATAACAAGACAAAAAAATTTGAGGATTCATCCTCCTGAACTTCCATGGAGCTCGAGTACCACTTGAATTTTGAGTTATTGCGCACCCTGTGTGCTGGATGGAGTGCTGACATCTAGTGGGAAAATAGTTTTCTGCACGTAAGATGATTCAGATCATTGTGCATGTCTCAAACGTTAATATCTCAGGCATACAGATAGGTGTTGCTCCCAAGTGACCCAATTGACTGCAAGGCATTCCAGGAACTCTACACAAGATGAGCAGCTCTATCATCTGTGTCTTCTTTGGCTTTGATTTTTTTTTTTTCGGTCTGAATACCAGGTTACTCAGAGCGCTTGCAGTTCTTATGCTTGCAAATACAGCTAATAAAGAGTGGCAGAGCCCTGAGGGATGTCTGAACACATAGCACAAAGTGCCTGGCTCCCCTGCCAGGGTGCTTAGCAAATGGAGCAGTTCCCTCACATAACACATGCCTGTGGGCCAGCACAAATGCTGGGTCATGGGCTAATACTGATGACGTAAATTATTCTCAGTGGTAGTCTTCTGGTAATAATGGGTTTTATTTTTAGTTTTTCACTGGACCCTGTATATTTGCAGTCTAACTTAAGGATGTTATTTTAATGATGGTGGCAAGACCAAATGTGTTGTAAAAGCATGTGTTGCTTTTGCACTTTGCAGCAATATATTATTTTAATTTGTCCAAGGAATGGTACCAATGTGTTCTTTTTACTCTCCAAAGCTTGAATTCTCGTAATGCATTCAGAGCTTTAAAAGTTTATAAATTTTGTGGAACTAAACCATAACTCAGTCTTTGGAAGCAGATTTCTTGTCAGTATTCCAGAGCTGCTAAGTAATTTTACTGGTGAGCCATATTTTTTTTTTTTTTAAAGTCTTGTAGGCTTTAAAATAAAGATTAAGAAGACCATTATAAAGCTTTCTGAGAAAGAAAAGAAACCTGTGCCAGCACTGTAAAAAGCAGTTTTTATAGTAAATTAGAGAAGAGCAAAAAGGGGCCTGAAAGATGGAATATGAGGCAGATAAAATCCTGAATAAAACCATACAAGAAAAGAAATGAGTCAGAAAAATCATGAAAGGAACATGCGTAGTAGTTTAGTGATGGGAAAGAACAAAAATCAAAGTGATAAGACTGGGTATCCAAAATGGCTTTCCTCTCACATGTTTCAGTCTGCCTAGTGGCCTACTGCTGTAAGTCACACTTACTGCCTTTTTGAAATTCCCTGAAGTGCTATCAGCTATGATTACTGCATGCAGTCATGTATTCTGTAACCTTGATCCTTGTCCCATTAACTTTCACTGGTATATGATACATGAGACTTGCTGAACTGCTGTCCCGGATTTAGGAACCTGAATTCAACCTACTCTCCAAATAAGACAGTTCAAATCCTGTCCCCCAGTTCCTGAAGTGAGATTTGGGTAAATTGTACATGCCAAAGTCCAAAACTGCAGAAAGAAACAAAAAAATCTACGTTGCTTTTTCAGCCACTGCCTATCCTTAGAGCACTGAAACCTACAAATCCTTCACTTTGTTACTGAAACTGCAGTTGCAGGTCTGTGTATGTCCAAAAGTACCCCTGTTCAAATAGCCCAGTGCTTTGTTCAAGCCCACAGCTGACCATAACCCGGAAAACATTCATTAACTTATGAATCAAATCCAGAGTCATCTTCACTTTGGTCCTCTGTTGGGCTTGTTTGCAAAACAAACTGCACACCTGCTGCTAGATTAAGGCCTCCTGCAAAAACCGATTGCAGCTGGTTCCTTTTAAAGGGTGTTTGGAAGGAGAAACAGCACCCTATACAGGGGCTATACCACCCTGACCCAATGAATCATGATTTTTTTTCTGTGCAGTGACACAGGTTCAATAAAAAGGATGGTGAACTTTTAAAGCAGATGGTACCCTCTTAGATGTCGTGCGTCCCCAAGGGCTGTGCGAAGAACTGATTCTGGGTCTCATTTCCTTGACAAGTGTTTGAACTCCAGACTAGGAAGCTGAAACAATTGTGAAAATACTTTTAGAATGGCAAATGATTGCTGCTCCTGCCTTTATATTTTATATCTCTAATGGCTGAAAAAGACATCTCTTACAATGGTGACATATTTAGAACACAAATACAGGTTCACACAGGAACTGAAGGGAAAAGAGGTGAAGTAAAAGCAAGCAGCCACAAACCTGTGTGTGCATCCAGATGAACATGCTCTTCTTACGTAGTAGTGCTTCGATATCTCACTTGAAAGCCAAAGTAAAATGGGATAAAATATAAAAGTGGGAAGATTTTTATGTTCCTACTAGCTCATTCTGACTGAGACTTGTCTTGTGTAAATTAGATATTTAGGCCTCTCATAAAGCCTCATGAGGCAAATCACTGTCAGCTCTGCTTTTAGCGATGTAATTTGGGTCTGGCCAGAAAAATAAAAGAGAAAGATTTGAAGGATGAAGAAAACCCTAAAAGAATAAAGGAAATTCTAGGTAATGGTGGGGCTCAAAGGGTAGAAGTGCTTAATCACTACTCTTGTTCTGTTTTTAGAGAGAAGAGAGTGATGTACTCATACAATGAGAAAATGATAAAGAACTTTCTAGTATTGTCCTCTTTCAGAACTGTGGAGGACATTATAGAAAAGTTAATCACTATTTGAACAATCTATCAAGAGAAGTGATATGGAGACCTTCTGAAATGTTCAAAAAATTTTCTTCCTTCTGTGTACATGTATGCGATTTTTGGACTCACACTTTTGACCAGAACACTCTATTACTGCTATTTGTTTTGGTGCTTTTTAGAATAAGCATAGTCTGATATCTTATACTCTGGTATGACTCCAATTTGCAGGTCCTCTGTCCCAGTGCCATTACTTCCTGGAAGCCTTTTATCACACAGACTTTAAATCCTTACCTCTTTCCCAATCTGAAGATGTTTCTGATGTGCAGAAGTGAGGGATAGGAAGTACATAGAGGTTTTTGATGATCAAGTCATAAGTACGGCAAAAGTATCGGAAATAGTTGCTGTCATGCCAAGCCATCTAAAGCCAGCTTTTCTGGCAGATGGCTCAGAGACTCTGCTTAAGAGATCACTTAGCCTGGTTATAACACAGAGGATGCTGACGATGAGCATGCCCTGCTAAGCAGAAGTGGCTGCAAATAAGGTACTAAGCGCTGAGATTACATGAGGAAAAGGTTTGGCTTTCTAATGGAGGCTTTTCTAGAGTGGTGGAGGGAAAAGAATACTGTGCGTCAATGCAACAACTGTGCTTCCAGCCACAGTGAACTCAGAACAAAATTTTGTAGGATATTTCTAATGCTTCAAGAGATGTTTTTCCATCACCTGACACTTTGATCTATTAGATGAAATATAAATTAAAAATAGGTCATATTCTTATAACACACAATCAGCCTATATAATGTATCTAAAACCTATAGAGAATCAGCCTGCAGGAATTATATAGGAAAACAAGAAACATTGTATAAATCATGGCTTCATTGTGCTGGGGAATATGTGAGACTAAAATGTAATAGAGAATATTATTGCAAATTTTTGAAGATCTGAAGGCACAGTTATCTAGATGAGATAAGAAGGTTATAGCTAACATTCTTAAAGAGGGAATATCTAATTTAAGGAGTCATTGCAGGTAGGGAAAAAAATGAGAACATCCCTTGTAACTGACGGGAGAACTGTGAAAGGGCTTTGGGGGATCAGATAATATAGAACATCTGTCCATCCAGACTCTATATTTGGTTTGTCTTTAGGCAGCCTGCTCAGCATTTACAGCTTTAGTGGCAGCTACTGAACCCTGTGCAGGACTAGCAACTATGATGTCTTGGTAGCACTCCTTGAAGACAGAAGAACCTGTGAACCTGAAGAACTTAAGTAATTCCATCATAAGCATCCACTACCAGGAACTGTTTGTGTTTCTTGAGGAAAGTCAGCTCAAGCAAATGTGAGTGCAAATGTGAGTACAAATGTTTCCTTTCTGTTTGACCTTTTATAGCTCCTGGGTAGGTAGACATAGAAAGATAGCAGGTATTTAGATTTTTAGACCCCTGGTATTTAGGTTACTTGTGGGTTTTCAGAGTTTCGGGTTTGGGCCTTTTTGTTTATGTTGAATTTTGCTGTTTGTCTAACCCCGTAGAAGCAGTCTTTGTCACCAGCAGTTTTATGGTCTGATGGTACAATTTTGTCCTTACTTCCCAATGAAACTACTAACTCAATAATGCTCAGAGTTTGCCTTCCCCAAAAGTTTACAGTTCTACATTTCCAGTTCCTCACTTCCAGTTCTACAAAAAAGTTTACTGATGTGTTAAAAACAAGCAAGCCATCTATATTAGTCGATATATCAGAATGTTGTGTCCCAGCTAGAAGGAGGTACAGCAGGAGGGCCAGGAGACCTGCTTGGGTGGATAAGGAGCTGCTGAGGAAACTTTGAGGGAAAAAGAAGTCTTATAAAAGGTGGAAGCAAGGACAGGCAGCCTGGGAAGAATACAGGGATGTTGTCCAGGAAGCTAGGAAACAGGTTAGGAAAGCTAAGGACCAGTTAGAATTAAATTTGTCTAGGGACGTGAAAGATAACAGGAAGGGATTCTATAGGTACTTAGTGAATAAAAGACAGACTAGAGACAACATAGGCCCACTTCAGAAGCTATCAGGAGAACTGGCTACCTTGGATTTGAAGAAGGCTGAGGTTCTTAATGACTTCTCTGCCTCAGTCTTCACTGGCAAATGCTCTGACCACACCACCCAAGTCTTAGAAGGCAGACACAGGGACTGTGAGAATG